>CM040921.1:31480000-31700000 GCA_023029165.1 Gobiocypris rarus | reverse complement strand
GTTAAAAATGGATGGAAATTCTATATACAATCAAAATACATAAATCTTAAATATTGTGCCTGAATAGTGTATTTAATAACTAAGCATTTAGTCATTTTTATGATTTTACACAGAATAGAACCGTAGTGTTATTCAAAATATATTGTTTTATTGTTGTTGCTGTATGGAGTGAGTGTGAGTAAATGATAACAGAATACACATTTTTGGGCGAACTGTTCTTTTAATATTTTTAACACACACTTTTGCCACTTTAGCACAGATATAACACCCTTCTACAATTTTTTTGAGCTTGTCAAAAATCTGCTTGTTAGAGGACACTAGATACATTTGCTTCCTTGACCAATAGGGGAGGAGAGGAGCTGGACACAGCCTATGAGCTGCACTCAATTGCTGCATAAATTAATATGCTAATAAGCATGAACGTTCATTTATGACCCCACTGCAGAAGTAGCCACAGATATGCTATTTAAGCGTTTGCAAACCGATTAATGGAATGGCTTTGCTTGGTGCTAAATATTCATGTGCTCTTGTGTTTTTGGTGAAGTGAGGAAAGAGATGGTCCATTAGATGGACTGAAGAGGCGTTCATAATGACCACCAGGGCCTTTTCCGTTAGGATTGGCTTGGTTTTAGCCAGGAATTGGCTGGAGTGTGTGATTCAACAGCCTGTACGATGTAAATGTGGTCGAATAAGAACAACATTTTGTAGAAGTCCTCTTCAGGTATGGATTTCCAAATGAGATTGTTGATATTCATGTGCATGCTATCATTTTTAGCCATTGTTGTCATGCATGACCAAAGTTTTTACTAGCCATGTAAATGTTTGCGACTCTAGGTCAAAACGCAATTACTAGAGAGGCAACGATATGAAATTATTTGGCCGATAGCCAATAATTATTTGTATTTGAAAGATAACATATATTGGCTGATAAACCTAAATCCATTTTTTTGTGGGTTAATTAACTCAGTTAATTAGATATTTATGCAACATAAACATAATATTTCAGCTTATATCTGCATATATAAGTGATCTTGAAAAAATTACATAGTCAGAATCTATAAAAATCATGTTATGGATGTGCTCTTCCCTTAAAAGCTTTACTACGCGTAGGGGTGGGAATCACAGGTCAACACGATACGATAATATCACGATATTTTGCCCACGATAACGATAATATCACGATACCAGCGATTCTGTGACAGACGATATATTGCAAGAAAATCTCTCACGATATATCACGATATCATTTTGTAAATGGAAAAAGCGTCAAAAAAGTCATATGATCATGTATTTCATTATTAAAACTAAATAATTTAATCTTTTTTGAAATAGCATTAAAGTTCAGTAAGTGCATATAAAGCCATCAAACAGACATGAGAGAACAGTTTCCTGTGACTAATTGATTTATAATAAAGAAAGGTCACTATCTCTGACTTATTCATAGCAGCAACATTTCATATTTGGAAATTGCAAAATAGACACATTACTAAAAATATGAAAAACACCCAGTATAAAACCTTATATAATAAAGTATGGTCACATCTGAGTACCAAGCGCGTTAACCAATCAGGAGCCTGCTTGCTGCTGTCACGTGGTCAAGTGACGTGAGGAGAAACCCTGCATAACTAAAAATACTGATATTTTGTCACTAAATGTAGTTTTAATGCTTTTCAGTTGATAACGTAGTTGCTTAAAGCGAAATTATGTGGTTTATTTGTAAAGACAGCGCCTATTTATAATATCTTGTATTTATAATAATCTTGCGTTTTCGGAGTTGTGAGCTCCAGGCGATCAGCGGGCGATCAGCGTTAACCCTGGCGAGCTGCCTCTCGGCCAGTCCTTCTAGCGTTTGCCGCTGGTTCGGGTGTCTCTGTAGTGGTTAAACATGACATATAATTCGTCTTGTGTAAATCTAATGGGTGATCTTTGGTCTAATGAATCTATTGTTGTCTACCAAATAATTTTGACTGAGGGCAAAGTAAAGTTTCATAACTTTAAATGTATTTTTGCAGTGAAGATAATCCAGGTAGTGCGTTGGCTGTACCACATTTGTGTATCTGTTAATGCTTAATTTTTTTAATGAAAATGAAAAGAGGCAGAGTGGTGTTTTATGACATTTTTCTCCAGGAGCGCCTTGAACGCGTCATTTCGCTTCAAATGCTCGATTTCTACACGCGCCCAATTCGCTGCGGACATGCCAATGGATTCAAAATGTTCACGCGTCAAAATAGACGCGCGATTATGACGCTGTATTCACGCTCGTTGAAGCGCCACCACATGAAGTCTGGAGGTACTGCCACTCCGGGAAGCCAAAGAGGTAAATAGCCACAATGTAGATATGAATTTAAATATTCGGATAAAATATCGATACTTGGAGACAGCGATCGATAACGCTCGCGCCGGAAATATCGCGATAAATCGGCATATCGATTTTTGGCCCACCCCTACTACGCGTTAATTCTTAACCAAATGCATCCTATATGAGATAAATCAGACATACACACACACACACACACACAAACATATTACAACTTACAATTGCATAAAACAAAAGAATATATATGATGGAGATTATGACATTTCATGTTTAGAGGGAAAACACTAAAACTTTTAGACAACTTTCGTTAGACAAACTAGTCCACAGTCCACAGAGCAAAAATTGCCCATACTTAAAGAAACACCTTTACACAAGAACTTAAAGTTGTTGTTTTTCCTTGTCTGTCTCTTCGCTATCATCTTCAGACAGTATTTAGTCCATGTGCTTATTTAGTTGTCTCTCGCCGTGTTTCCTCCATAACACACCCATGAAGCCGATCATCTCAGCAAGTTCCCTGAGCACCAGAGTGCTGGTTCTTTTCCTTCCCCAGCTGGGTCTAACGGTATGAGTGTATTTATTCACTCCCCAGGCCTCCTCCACCCCGCTGCTCAAAACATCAGCATTATCTCCAACTTCATGCATTCAGTCTTGACTGTTATCGATTTAGTAACACATTACGGTTCTAAAAACTAAAAGGTAACTGCTGTTGCGCGTCTCTCTTTTTTCCCCACCTTCCTGTTCTCAATGCAAAACGTTCTCATCATTAGGATAAGAGAACATTTGTCTAAATGAGCGTTAGGCATTTCTGTAAACTCATTAAGCACCTGAGACCTTAGCAGGTGATTTGAATAAATGATGTTTAGCTTTTTAAGCTGAAAAATTCATCACCTGTCACCACGAGCTATTGATTCCTAACAGCAGGGATGACGTGTTAATTGAAGTCTAATGAATTAGAATGAGAGAAAATGGAATCAGCACGAGATATGTGGAAAACTCATATGGTCCTGGTGGTGACTGGTGTTTTCGTCGCTAAGTAAATGCTGACCACTCACCTTAACAAGGATGTTTAACAGATAATTGATGCAGAGACAGGGACGGGCTGTACCAATGTGTTTTATCTGCGCTCACTTTACCTGAGATAAACAGAATCACTCTGTTCAAACGGCCAGCCACTGTTTTGACTGGCAAATGTAAACTGCATATTTTTTCACGTTCGGCTAAGCTTTCATGCTTCTATTCAAATGCCCAAGGGATGTTGGCCTACAGTATCTTTCTCAGTAGTGTAGTATGAGAATATACTCTTATAGTATGTTATGTTTTGAGTCAAGGCCGTAAATGCGAGCTTGTGAACTTTTTGTCTTTTGGGAGTAGGTGCCTTGTAAAAAATCAAATGGTGATGGCATCATATGGTAATACTATGATAAACTTTGGAGCTGGCACATGTCCAAAATATAATGGTTGTTAACCAAAAATTTTAACTTTTTTTTGTTGTTGATGAAGGTACAGTGATTCTATCAAAACTTAAGTGCTGTGATATATACTATGGTACTGAATTGTTAGCATAATTATTAAAATGTGGTATGTACTTGAGTGTTCCAGGGTGGTACAAACCATTAAAAAGTTGGGTGTCAGTAAGTTTTTCTTTATATTCTTTTATTCAGCATGATGTAATAAATTGAACAAAATTGCCAGTTTATAATGTTACAAAAGCTCCTATTTCAATTACAGATGCACTGATGTATTGGCCAAAGTAGCCTACTGTGTGAAGAAAATGTCTTGCGTTGAATTTAGGGCAAGTTAACGCGACAATAGCGCATTAACAGTTAAAAAAAAATAACTACATAAAAGCAGGCTCCATTTGACCCAATGAATCACCCGTAGTTCAAGCGAGGGTTGCCAGGTCTGCAGTTTCCCTACACTAAACATTATTTGTAGCGCGCTTCTCATCCAGTAATTGCAAATAGGACTTTATAAATTCTAATAAGAAACAAAGCGTCATCTTCAAATTCTGTCCAATTTATAACGGAATTCAAACAATAATGCCGTTTTGACGCTCCTAAATGTAACGTGACAAATCGCTGTAGTGCCTCAGTTGAAGCGGCAGCGCGGAGCCCGGGTCATCTCTTCAATTTCGAAAAACATGCATGAATATTGAAAAGGTATGTTGAAAAATACACTACAACTTACCGAAATCCGTATCATGACTCTTGTAATCACTCAATACGTGTTTCAACCGCGGAAAGACGTAAATAAAACGGATTGCAAACAATAGGTCGCTTAACTTTGTATTTAGCCTCAGGAAAGTCATCCAATATTCACAGTTTTTTAGTTAGCAATAAAGAAACACCTTGATGAGATGAGCTTACTGTTATATTGTTATATATATATATATATATATATATATATATATATATATATATATATATATATATATATATATATATATATATATATATATATATATATATATATAATTTAAGATATTTAGGTTATAATGAGGATATTTAGATATTCTTTTATGAATAGAAAGTTCAAAAGAACAGCATTTATGTTACAACTCCATGTGGTATTTTTCATAAGCACAATTGTCTTCATGACAAATTTATTTATATGTATATGGAGTTGTATTGGGATTAATTACCCTTTAACATCTGAAAATGAAGAACAGCCTAATAATATATAATACCTTTTGTTGTTAATTGCAACCAATATCATTGTGTACCTAACTGAAGGGCTCACTGTATAGTTTGCAGTATTATTTAGAAGAGGTTTCTTTACCATAAGAAAAATCTTTTTCGGCCGAGATCATTCTGAATAATCATATCGGCTGAGAAATTTACTCGGTATAAACCTACCAATTCATTTACTTGGTTTACTCGGTATCGGTACATCTCTAATGTTAAATGCTGTTCTTTTGAACTTTCTATTAATCAAAGACTCCTTAAAAAAAAAAAAAAATATATATATATATATATATATATATATATATATATTTTTGTGTATATGTGTATATATATATATATATATATATATAATATATATATGTATGTATATGTGTATATATATATATATATATATATATATATATATATGTATGTATATATATTATATATATGTATGTATATATATATATATATATATATATATATATATATATATATATATATATATATATATATATATATATATATATATATATATATATATATATATATGTATATATATATATATATATATATATATATATATATATGTATGTGTGTGTGTGTTATATATAACAGTAAGCTCATCTCTGGTGTTTCAGAAAAATATTATGAATCACACCTGTTTTTAACATGGATGATAATAAGAAATGTTTCTTTAGCATTAAATCAGCATATTAGAATCATTTCTCAAGGACCATTTTAAATATATTAAAATAATAAAAAGTAAATTGTTTGTAATATCACTGTTTTAATAGTTTGTACAATCAAATAAGTGTAGCCTTAGTGTTCATAAAAGACTTACCAACTCAAAATTCGTGTACGATAGTGTTGATGTCCAAAAAATATGATATTACTATGGTATGTTTTGTTACTTGTTTTGGTAACTAATCCATTTTTTGCAACAGGTTATAGTACTCTAGTACAACTGTCGCTTGATATAAAGGTAAAATTTAACAATGCATATTTCGATAAGGATGATCAATCACTCATTTCCATATTGTAGCTTATGGTTTAGTAATGCTGAGAATTTAAGTGCGTTTTTCTACTTCCCACAAGTTTCGTTTAGTAGATGATGTACTTCTGTATGTCCACGGTTGAGTCCTTATTAGTTTATCTGCACCATCGTAACTCCAAAATAGCTTACTTTAATGTCATTTTGTACGCACAGAGATGACAGATGGTTTGTGACAGCTGCAGTAATTTTATAGCTACAGCTTTTTCTGTGTGTTTGTTGTCTCTGCAGGGCAGGGAGGTTAAACGCAGCGCTGGAACTGAAGACGGCCGCAAATAAGCAAGTCCTTGGAGAAGGTAAACAAATGATTAGTTATTAGCTCTGTGTGTGTGTGTGTGTGTGTGTGTGTGCTTGTGCTTGTTGACAGACTAGAAAGGGCAGGACTGGTGCTATTTTTCTATATCTAGTTTAATGAATCACTTGATTTGTTGCAGCTCTTGTGTTTGTATACTTTTCTCAAGGTTGGGAGAAAAAGAGTTTTTTTTTTTTTTTTTTTCAAAGTTTACCACTAAACAGGACTGCTTATTTTCCTGACTGCACTGGTCTTTTATTCTCTTTATTTCTTGTATGTTTCTAATTTTGAGACAGTATTTGGCTTTTATTAATCGTTTTAATCAACTTGCTGAGTCAACATATTTTAAATGGTCATTGTCAATAATTAATAGAACTTTTTAAATTACCCAGTTCTTCAATAAGGAAAACTTGGCCATTAGCAGCAACAAGCGGTATTTCAACTGGTATTTGGTTTCCAAACAGGTTTCCCAACCTGTCTGATTCAGAATGGAACAGCCCTAAGCAGCTGACATGGGAGACCAGAGCAAACCATAGAAGTGAAGTAGGGGTGTTAATGTAGAGTATTTAAGCACAGGGTGTGAGATGGGCTGTGTTTGTGTGTCTGTGCTGTCTCTGACATTATGGTGGACAAGCAAGGGACTTCCCATCCTTTCCCATGAGCTCATGCTTACAGACACATTCACACACACACCCAAATACGCAAACCTTGTTCATTATGTTTGATTTCTATTTTGTTATTTTGTATGTTTTTCTCACTGTGCACCTTCTTAAAAAGCTCTGTACTCATGTCTTCTCTCTTTCTCTTTTAGTATTTTAGTATTTTACCAAATTATGATAAATTTAAAAAAAGTTTGAAAGTACATGAAATTTATCAAAATTCAAATTCTCGTTATAATCTGCACTTCAAACTGTTTTTTAAACACTGACATTTGGCAAATCCTTTGCAAAAAGGTATAGTATGATGATGTTTATACCCAATGCAATGGCTACACCCTACACCCAAAATTCTGTCATTAATTACTCACCTATGTTGTATCAAGCCAATCTTCTTTGTAACACAAATTCATATATTTTAGAGAAATCTGAGAGATTTCTGTATTCCCATTGGCAGTCTACGCAACTACCACTTTGATGCTTCATAAAGAGATCATAAATCAAATCCATATGAATCTCAAGAGACATATATGATGCTTTATATGAATAACATATGAATATCAATAACTTCATAGCAACGTATGTGATGCATCATATATGTCTCTTTGAGTGTATTTTCGGGTGTAGGGTTTGGGTATCTGGGAGGGGTTTAAGATTATTTCCCTTTTTTCTCTCCCTTTTAACAAATGGCCAGCCAAGATAAACATCATCATACTATACCTTTTTGCAAAGGATTTGCCATATGTCGGTGTTTAAAAACAGCTTGAAGTGCAGATTATAATGATAATTTAGAATTTGATAATTTCACGTACTTTTAAACTTTTTTTTATTTCTCATACCAACAGAAAGATACGTTACTTTACTGTACTGTATGGATGCCTGGTATAATCTTATCCCCACTCAACCACACTTCCATTAGTTAAAGTAAGTGTATATCCACTTAAACTCTGAGTTAGTTTTCAGAGAGCTAAACAGCAGGGGAAAATATGATATTTGCATGCTGTGTGGTGCCTGCCAAGGGCTAAATTGGAATGCCTCTGAAGATCATACACTTGATTATTTACTTTATTTGCCTCATCCTCTCTTTTTACGGAAACCACAAAGATGGAAATTCTGAGGTAACACCAAATGAAAAGTTGTATATTGATGCATGTTAGGGCGCAGAGGTGGATTAGGGTCCATGTAATAGCTCTTCCAAGTACATTTTATTGCTTACTACAAAAAAATGTAATTCTGTGTATCAGCATCAGGTTGAAAATTGCTTTGTATTAGCATTAGCATTTGGTAAGCCCCTAATTCCCCTGTTTCTACAGCTGAGTGTGTTTCTATGCATTTACAAGTGCTTCCGATTTGTAGGAGTTCACTTAAATCTCTTTTTCTGCCAAAGCTATGAACATAATAAACAAGCCAGCATGGCTAAAGCACCACACAGGGGAGATTGCTAACGAGAAAGTTAAATGCTTACGCTAGTCACACAGTTGTTTATGCGCCCGTGTGCATAACTCCAGAGAGGATTTTAACTATGCTGTAATAAAGCGTGTTTTGAGCTGTAACATCTTAAAACTAAAGAATTTGCTTTTTCTGTTCATCATGAAATTGTCAGCATTTTCTTACAAAGAAGTACTGTGGAAGTGTCAAATGAGAATACCATGTAAATATTCTTGTATGGATTATTAACATGGTTATATATAACAGTATTACCATGGTAAAATGGTGTCCAAAACATACTTTTTTAAAATGGTATTTTCACTGAAAAAAAATGCTTTTCTTACTTATTATTTTTGTCTTGTTTTCAAGCAAATAACTAAATTCTTAAATCAAGATGTATTTACTAGAGTAGCCAAATGTCTTCTTTTCTGGGAAAATTAAAGCTGCAGTTGGTAACTTTTTTTGTAAAAATTTTTTCATATTTGTTAAACCTGTCATTATGTGCTGACAGTACAATATGAGACAGATTATGAAAAAAATCAAGCTCCTCTGGCTCCTCCCAGTGGTCCTATTGCCATTTGCAGAAATACACTGCTCCCGGTAAGAAACAACCAATCCGATCCAGGAGGAGTGTCTTAGCAGTGTCAATCAAGCTTGTGCACGCTGATCATACCCCTCTCATGCACAGCGTGAGCGGCTACAGGCGATCAAACTCAAGATCACCGGTGTGCCGCAGCTTTGCTTATGGCGGACAAACAATACAAACGGCCAATTCCTCGAGTGGCACCTGCTCATAAATAAAGACGGGTAAACGGAAAAAGACAGATGATGATGATAAAAAGACACAAAGAAAGAATTAGATAGAGCCCGAAGTAAAACAAGGGAAAGTATCGGAGCGGCTTTTCCGAGGTGGGGGGAGCTGTACGTGTCCTGAAAGGATTAAAAACCGATGCAGAGTTAGCCACGTCCCCTGCCTGATGCTCTGCGCACACCACGGCTTCCTCTTCTCCCCGCCCGTTGACTCCTCGAAGTCGCGGTGGGTGTGAATTCCTCGTCGGAGCCCGGACTCTGTGTCAAAACTCTAGCCGCATAACATACCATGTCACGCACTGTGCAAAGCAACTATTGAAACCTACCAATTCACTGGCTTGTCATGTTGCTGAAAGGATGTACTAGCAAACCTTATTTAGCATTACATATCGATAGAATAATTACTTGCATACTGTAACGTTAGTTAGCGTTAAATTATCTTTCTAGCTATTTATTACTTATAGAAATAGTGCAACATCATATAGTTACATTACATGTATTGCAAAGTAGGCCTACGTAATGTTTTGAGGACCAAGTTTGTAGTCAAAGTATGGGCAGGCCATAGTCAATGTAAATCATATTGTTGATGTTTTGTCCGTACCAGTGCATGTGCTTAGTGAACTGTTTATCCGCCAGTCATCGCATCGGTGGCCCTGCTTGCTTGCTGTATTACTAGCCTGTGCGTTCACGCGTTCGCGTTGTGAAGGGGGAGGAGCTGTGGAGGGAGGGCTGTAGCGTAGCAGAGAGCAAGGTTTTTGCAAGATAAATGATCCTGCCAATGGGTAAGAAAAATTATTTTGCTTTATTTCCCCACTTAAAGGGATAGTTTAAATGAAAATGTGATGTTTATCTGCTTACCCCCAGATATAGGTGACTTTGTTTCTTCAGTAGAACACAAATTAAGATTTTCAACTCCAACCATTGCAGTCTTTCAGTCACATGGTTACAAAAAATGAGAGTAATAACTCATACACTCTTCCGGTGCGTGAGGTCTGTACACAATCTGGTGTAGTTTAGGCAACATGGCGTGTACAGACCTCACGCACCGGAAGTGATCGCGTGCTGAAGGCTGTTGGACATAGTGGTGTATTAGAGTAAAAATACTGTTCGCTTTCTCACACAAACCGATAGTTTTGTGTCTTAAGGCATCAATGTGTTGCCACGAGCCGCAGGGTTTAATATGGATTTGTCTGTCCATGTTTTTTTTTTACTCTCATAGATTTTGTTAACATTCACATGCATTATACGACTGACAGACTGCAACGATTGGAGTTGAAAATCTTCATTTGTGTTCTACTGAAGAAACAAAGTCACCTATATCTGGGGGTAAGCAGATAAACATCACATTTTCATTTTTGGGTGAAAACAATCCTTTTAACTCACGTAATTTTGATTTATTTCCCTGGAAACAAGACATAATATCTTACGTAATTTTAATCATCTAGTAAATGTATATTGATTTAAGAATTTTGGATTGGAAACCAGACACATTTTTATTTAACTTTTTTGTGCTGGTGCTGTTTATAACAATATAAATTGTCAAAATTATGATGTTGTATAATTTTTATTATTGGAAACTGTCGAGAAGGTCAAAAAGGTGGAACAGATCCAAAATTACCATTTACATTTTTTTAATGCATTTAAAACTTGCTACTTTTCCTTCTAGGTTATTTATTTTATTGTTAGATCATATTTTCTCTAACATATCTAATATGCCTCATATTAGCATATTAGAAAATCACAATTACAAATCCATTATACTTTTCATGGTATTGATAACTTAATGAATTCTGCTCTCTTAGAGGCGGAAAGGCTTTGATATAGTTGGTCTGCCACTGCGTCGGAGCGAGTCTTCGTGACAGAATCTTTGTACTGAATGGAAGTGATGGCAGTCAGGCAGGCAGCAGTCTCGGCTCCTGTCAGAGGAGTTGTCTTCAGAGAGATGAAAGGGAAATCGGTCCACAAAAACGCTCCGTGAGGAGTGTGTGCGAGAGTGTTTGTCACGTATATCACAAAGCTCAGTTTGTCTTCTTTTCATCTAAAGACATTCACTGTTTTTCCTTTATTTCTTTTTTTTTTTGCATCACATTTGTATTTCTTCTTCATCCAGCTGAAAAGAAGATGACCGTATTTTAAATGGGTCAAATTGAATGATCGAATGATTAGAGACGGTGCTTCCAACATCAAATATATGCATTTGCTTCTTTTTTTTGAGGTTGTCTGTTCTTTCCTCCAGTCATTTTGTTTTCTTTGTACTAGCAATGCAAATACACCACACGATTGAACTCATTTTGGTAAGACGAAAGTGAAATCATTAGCACATTGTTGTACACAAGAAGATACGCCATACACTGTATGGTTGCCCTCCTTAACAATACACCAGGTCAAGTTCATAAATCATCATAAACTCCAAACATTCACTGAAATTTAAAGTATATGTCCTTAATGACTTACACAGGTTGATGTTTATTGTTCTCTATATGACATTCACTATATTCATGGTCAATATCATTTTGGCAGTGCATCGCTGCTGTATTTATTTGAGGAAGCAAAATCCCTTTTAGGGATGAAGCACCTGGGCCTGGCTGCTTAATGGAATAGCTTTAACATTAAGTAAATAAACAGCTTGCATTTGAAAGGTGTGTGTGTGTGTATGAGAGACAAAGAGAGAGGGGGTAGTGTATTTGTGCTGTGGGTAGGAAAGGAGAAACGCCTACACTGGTTAGCTGAAGTTTTGTTGTGGCTTTTAAACTGTAATAAGAGTTTGACTTTGGACTTTGTGAAAGGTGAAGTGTGTGATTTCTCTCAATTATGGTGTGTTCACACTTGGCATGTTAGGTTTGATTAAAACAAACCCTGGTGCGCTATTTTTTCTTTTAATGTGGTTATTTGAATAAGCGTGAATGCTTCCTTCCGAACCCTGGTGTGCACCAAACAAGCGGACCGAGAATGCTGAAAAGATCGAAACAAACTCTGATGTGGTTCTGATGAAATATGAACGCAACACGGACCAAAGACATGTAAATGAACCAAAAATGGGACATGATGTCACAAAATGCGACTCTAATAGAATAGAATGCTTAAACATATCTGTTTTTTCTCATCATAGTCATGTTTCCCATCACAGTTCGGTACATGCGTCAGAACCACATCTCCTCGCAGCAGATCTTCATTTGTGTGTGACGGAGGGATTACTGACGCTGTTTTGACTCCTTTACACATTTTATAAGCTCTTCACAAGTTCTCAGCTGGTCAAAATACCATCATATGTAGGCTATGCATATACAACAAGCACATTTAGTCCAGCACACAGCATTGTTTTGTATGTTCGGTAAGTTCAGTCGCGAAATACACCAGCCAGGTTGTGAACATATCCCTTTATGCCTTTAGATTAAAATGCCAATGTGAACGCTAAGCGGACCTGGAGTAAATGTTTTTGTTTTGTTGTTGTTTTTGGTACGGACCATATGAACCAAGCGAACCAAACTACAAGTGTGAACACACCCGTAAAGTGCCCCTATTATGTTATTTTAAAGTTTCCTCATTTAGTTTTGGAGGTCTCCAACAACACATCAAAGGTCAAAAAACAGTTTCATTTTCTCATAATATACAGAGGCACATCACCACAATGTTCAATTATTCTCAAATGACTCGATGGATGAATCAGTCTCTCTAAACCCCTCTTTTCCGTGAGACATCTCTGCTCTGATTGTTCAGATGGCCTAGTCTGTTGTGATTAGTCTACAGCGTACAGTACATATTTTGGAAGCTAAGCATCCATTACCATAACTGAACTCCAGCTCCATCAGGAGGCTTCCTAAAACTCAGCGACTGTAAAGATGTGTACGTTGATTTTACAACAATCTCAGCGCGAGTCTGAATTGGTGATGAAACATTGAAAGCACTAGTGTGTGTGTGTGTGTGTGTTTCTAATTTAATGCGGTGCACATGCGGGAACTGTACCATTAACGATGACTGATGGAACATTAAAGTTTGCAAAACAAATCTTGATCCATCCTGTATCTTTACTCAAATTAGTAAGAACGACAGACAATCTGCAATAATAGACAGCTGATTATTAGAAGTATTTCAGTAGAAATGTGAGTTAGCCGATTAGCCAGATACCTACACAATATGATACACAATAAACACAATAGAGCACAGCGTCTTCTCGACATGATGCTATCCAGAATTCGCTGCAGTGTTTGAGGTGGTTCAAGGTGTCGCTGGTGTCTGCGGGGTGTGTGTGCGCAATAATTGGACGGGCAATATGCTAATGTTTCGTCTTCACGTCACTACGTCAATTGAAAAATTAGTTTCATTGACTTGCTTTTGAGAGACTATAACTTTTATATACGCTGCACTTTCAGATTTAAAACTTTGCAGGAGGTTTTCATTCACTTAGAACTTTAGTTAGACACTACATGAAAGGTCATTTTCAAAAATACATAATAGGGGCACTTTAATGTAGTGGATGTTTCTTTGGAAAAGTAATGAACTGATTTCACAATGGCATAAATGATCATTGATTATCCCTTTTGTTGATGATTTATGCAAAGGTCCTAATTTTGGACTACGTTTAAGGTCTATACATTTTCAATTTTTCAAACAGAGGTCAACTTTTTAGGGTGTCTGCTGAAAACTTCAAAACTGATTCAAATTCATGGATTCATTTGATTCAAAATAGTACACTAAAATATTGGAAAAAGGCAAAGGTGCCAGAACAAGCATTCATGTAGTCAAATATGGAAATAATGCTTTATATTAGATGTTTTTATCCAAATAATAATATAGCTCTTATTGAGAATTTGGGATTGTGTATTGAGATTGTAGGGAGATTTTGATTGTCATTTGCTTTACGAGAGTCTGGTACAAACTGTCTGTAAACAGTTTATGGTTATGAAAGGGGCCCTTGGTTAAAAAAAATAAAGTCAAAGAAACCTTCATTTGAAAGTAAAATGAGTTTTTTATGTTATCACTTTAAATTGCTGTCTTTGCACTTGGGCTGTAATATGTAATCTGTTGGGCTAAAATACTGTATAATATTAAAATTAATGTTATTGCACCGACAAAGTGGCATGCGTTTTTACTTGTCACTTCTCTGGTTGAAGTATTCTTCCCCATAGATGAACGCTAATTCAACATATCAAACAAAAAAAAGTGAACAGGCACATTAAAAGCAGATCTGTTTACTGTGTGTTTTGCAGCAGGTCGAGGACTGGCCGCTTTAGTTGTTATTCATAAACACAGTCCTCCCAAGCTCGGGGGAGGGAGAGAAAAAAGATAGACTACGTGGAAAAAAAAGAGAAAAAAGCAGAGCCTAAGCCCAGGACTGAAAACAGGAATGACAAACACCATTAGCTGAAAAATTTCCATCTCATTGCAACTATGTTATTGTTTACTTTAGCATACACGTCCTAATATGGTTTCATCTCTGTTAAAACAGTGCAGAAGGGAAGGTAAGGGGTCGGGCCCTGGGTAGAGGCCTTTAAACTGCCACTTAGACAATAAGAAACAAATATCACCGGCCTTGCCTCTCATTATTGCATTATTCAACCATACCTACTTCTCGCAACATGATTGCTAATGATATTTTGACTTTTTCCCTGGCTGGGTTCTCTTTCTTTCTGTCCATTTATATTTCATATTTCATCTTTTCCTTATGAGCTTGCTTAACACTTGTTTGTTTACTGATTTCCTATTGAACAGGAAGTTGGGGCAGGATATCAAAATAGCCAATAGCCTTTAGTTGACATTAGTTAAAAGTTGTCATGACTTGCGGACACAAATGAGTATAGGATGAATCTTAATAAATATTATTGATTTCAATTTTCCATTTTATTGTATTATTTTATTTTGTTTTGGCCTAGTGAAAATTGGGAAGGAAATGGGGACGATTTTTTTTATTGTCATGAAAATATGATTATAAATTTGGTCATTTATAAAAATGGTCTAAAATTGGTTGACCAAATTTATAATAATTTATTTATGTAATATTTTTTTTATTTTAAATGTAATTTAAATGGAAAGATTAAAATTGTCTTGATATTTGTAAGAATATTACAAATTTGGTAATTTATACTCAAAATAATTTAAATAAAAAAATATGTTCTTTCCTCTGTTCTTTCCTCTGTTCTTTCGTCTTGTATCTCTCTCTCTCTCTCTCTCTCTCTCTCTCTCTCTCTCTGTCTTTCACTCTTTTGTTTGTTGTGGTTGCGTGTTCACTGGTTGCCTGTGTTTGTCTTGTTTAGGTATATATCAGCAGGGGATAAGGGTTGGTGTGTTTCAGAACAGATTAGTGCAGTCACAGGTTGTGTCCCTCCTGTCACCGCTGCGCCCCTCATACACGAGACTCTTCAAGCGTTATCTGACCAATCAAGATCTTTTATTCTCTTCTCTGATTGGTGAGTAACTTTAGGACCTTTATTCTGCTCGTGTCTGTAACGTGTTTAAGAATCCTGTCGATTTAATGCAGGGTTACAGAACACAAGGCTTATGTGATTAGTCAAAGGAGCCTTCATCAAAGGGACGATGAAAAACGTTAATGCCTGGCGAAATGACAGGACATGGAAATGGCTTCTTTTTTGTGTTTTTACAGCAGATGTTTCAGGAAATGGCCCTTAAAGGGTAGATTTTTTTTCCGCCCTCTTCCTTGTAGGTTAAGGATGTGGCCGGCCTCACCTCAATCCTAAAATCCTCATGCTTATGATATTTACTCAGCCTTATCTACAGCTGTAGATGAATGGCATTCTGGGACATTGAGGAATGTTGAAGGTCAGCCACTGTAACCTCATATCTGAATCAGGCAGACGCCTCAGTACAGGCTACACCTTATCTATGGGTTTATTGTCACAACACGGATTTAAATGGAGATTAGAATTGGTGTTTCCCCCTGCAATTCTCTCTTTTTTTACTTAAGTAACTTTACTTTTTTTGTATTTTTAAATGTATGTTTGCAAGATAGAAGCGTGTGCACTTTTTCAATCAATAGAATTTTTTCAGTTTCATATCAGTTTGATCTGTTTGACTATCTATTGATCCATCTATCCATCTATCTGTCTATCTATTTATCTGTCTGTCTATTATCTGTCCTCTCTCTGTTTTTCATCTATCTGTCTGTCTTTCTGTCTGTCTGTCTATCTGTCTATCTATCTATCTATCTATCTATCTATCTATCTATCTATCTATCTATCTATCTATCTATCTATCTATCTATCTATCTATCTATCTATCTGTCTGTCTGTCTGTCTGTCTATCTATCATCTTTCCTCTGTATGTTTTTACATCTATCTATCTATCTATCTATCTATCTATCTATCTATCTATCTATCTATCTATCTATCTATCTATCTATCTATCTATCTATCTGTCTGTCTGTCTGTCTGTCTGTCTGTCTGTCTGTCTGTCTGTCTGTCTGTCTGTCTGTCTGTCTTTCCTGTGTCTGTTTTTACATCTACCTATCTATTTATCTGTCTGTCTGTCTGTCATCGTTCTTCTGTCTGTTTTTCATCTATCTATGTATCTATCTATGTATCTATGTATCTATCTATCTATCTATCTATCTATCTATCTATCTATCTATCTATCTATCTATCTATCTATCTATCTATCTATCTATCTATCTATCTATCTATCTATCTATCTATCTATCTATCTATCTATCTATCTATCTATCTATCTATCTATCTATCTGACAGTAGTAAATCAGTGACTATATTTTGCTGTGAATTATTTTGCTACTTTCAGGCTGGAATACATTTCTTTGATTAGGTTTGGCTGTGTGAGTAATGCCATGTGAATGGGGACGCATAGATTGAGTTTTGGTTCTTTTTTCAAGCGCTGTCTGGCTCAATCCTGCCTAATAAGTGCACAGACAGATAAACTATCGTCACCTCATGGAATGGCGGCGGATAGGACATAAGTAATCCGTATTGATTTTGACATTACAATGTTGTAAGTGATAACTACGTTAACAGGCGCTATAAAACCGAAGCCCTAATTAGGCCGTATTTCATACTAACCATTAGGTAGGCTTTTTAATTCAATGATGATACCGAAGTGATCAATTTTCCCTGCGTTTTGTGTTTTAGAAAAAGCAATGTACAAAGCCGACGTTGTCTTTGAGGCAAAAGGGAACGGCATTGTTTTTACCTCCTCTTAATGAACTTTGTGTGGCAGTTGTTTGCAGACTTCAAGGTCAAATTCGTAGAATGGCTGCACATTTTTTGTAAACATGTTTACATGCAGTAAATGTGTACAGGCTCTGAGAGGCCATACCGGTTAACTCAGTGTTGTTGTTGTTTTCTGATAGTTTTAGCACCTTATATGCTCACGAGTCTGTTTGTGCAAACGTCTGTGTGGCCAGGCGCTCATGCACCTGCAAAAAACTATAGTTTCACAACCCCATAATGATGCTTCTGCTCACAATGAGCATCTGTTTGTAAGCATGGGTCACAAGTGTTCAAAAAAAGAAAGAAAGGCAATGAAAGCAAAAAAGAGAAGAATGCTTGAGCAGCCGTGGTATTAAATATGAATTAATGGAATGAAGCCTAGACAGGGCTGTAGCGAGGAAAAAAACATTAATACAATTTATGTTACTGGCACGTAGGTACATTTGGACTTAGTATCCTTTAATTAGAAGTGAGATATTAGCATTTCATAGGGATTTACACAGGGAAGACACTGCCACAGACAGGAGCACTTTCATTCCGCTCTGTTCTGCATGTAATGAGCGGTGTCATTAGTTGATGGAGAGGATTCTGCCCCGACTCTACCTTGAAAGGCACGTCATTTACATACTTCTTAGGAATACGGCCTATAATGGATTCCTCAATGAATAAAATAATATAGCACTTCTTAAAAATTTCAAGAGTAATGTGCGCAGGCTCTGATTCGTTTGTTGGTGCGGTTTGGCTAAGTCAATCGAGATGAAGTCCTGGGGGGTTGGTGAGGAGAGATTGACTTATGTCTGAGAGTTAAGACCTCAGATTTTGCTCTGGAAATGGAGAAGTGCGTCATAAATTCGGAATGAGATCAATAATGTGGTGACATGAAAGTCTTCAAGCTACGGCTCAAAAACAGGGGGAATGTATGACACAAACTATGTTTGTGTGATCCGTCGAGTCCGGGTTTGATGGTTTTTGTGGGATGATTTGGGTTACAATGCTGTCATTTCTGATGCAGTTGGCAAAAGTTAAATGTCATTATTCATGATAATTCGACTGGAAAGTGGAGGTGTTTTCCTTCCCCTTTCAAATGTAAGTTTATAAGCCCTCAGATGTCATCCCTCCCCCATCTGTCTCGCGTATAACTTTCACTTTTACCCCCCTCTTCCACCCATCGGATCAGTGGTGAAGTGATTTTGTATTTTATTGATGAGCTCCAAAGTGGCAAGTGTAGGAAATGGTACCTTTGATCAGAGCGTCTCTAGGAAATGGAACTTGAGGGTGTGAAGTCCACCAGGTGAGACGCATCCAGCCTCTGTAAGCCCCTCCCTTGTCACGTTTGAGTGAGACAAGAACCCTCTCCCCATCTTCCTGCCCCCCGAAAACACATATTTGTTTTGGCTGTTTTCACCTCAAGTTACATGAGCGTCGATTACAGCTTTTCATTAGCGAAAATTGGGTATTTGTTTTAAACTTTAACCAATCACTTTGATATGCTAATTACGCTGTAATTTAATTTGAGTCCCGTAATGATGATGCCGTTATTATGGACATAAATGATGCAGTTAAGCAGAGAGTAATCTCATTTGCATACTGTACATGCCAGTAAATTAAAGCCTTTCCTGCTTGGCTTCAACTTTAATTTTCCACTTCTTTTCACACAGCCTCTCTCCCAGCCCTCCATCTAATAACAGGCCTTTGCTTGTTTGATGTGGAGAGCCGCTGTTACGCTCCGAGTCTAGTCACAATATGTAATACATAAAGGGGGCTCGTTAGCACACTGAGTGTGCCTCTAAGATGCTGCCATTAATAGGAAGAGGTGGGTCTCACTTCTGGCTTTTTTTTTGTTCTTTTTTTTCGGATACTTGCCGACCCCCCCCCACCACCCTTTTCTCCTGCCCGTCTTTTTGTATTTCCACTTTGTGTCACCTTAGAAAAGAAAAGAAAAAACATTAAAGAACTGAAGGTTAGCCATTCTGTGGCAGGCGCCGTTGTTTTGATCATGGAGAAGACTGATTGGTTAAAAGGGCGATTTGTGTGCCCGTGCATGATTTATGGTCATGGGATGATCAGGGTGCACATGTTTATTAAATCCCTTTTTACCCTATCACGTTTATGTTGACAGCTCCTTAATGCACTCGCAGTAAATCCTACAGTGTCTTAATTCTCATAATTGATTTTTCTCTGTTATTTATGTATATTTTTATGTTTATATAGATGCATAAAAGATAGATACAAGATATATCTTTCTATCTACCTACTTACGTGTGAATTTGTTTTAATGGGTTAATGGTTTTATAGGTTGTTTTGAGTCTCAGGGTTAGTTAGTAAAAAGCCTTGTTATAAAACTAACAAAACAAATTAATAAAGAAATATTTTATGAATGTGCTTCCTTTTTGTAATTTAAGAAAGATTGCCCGAAAGTCTGTCTCTCTCTTTCACTGGGTGGAGGGGATATTTTATGGACTTAATGCTGACAATACAATTGCCCTTCAGCGCGAATGCTTTTCCATTTTGTACCATAAAGAATATTATTTTCCTGCCAGCCAATTTTCTCCGTTAGTCCCTAATTGGCTCCATAAATCTGGTGGTGTGGAGGGTGAGGAATGTTTCGGTGTCGCAGAGTGTAATCCTCACCCTTATTTACCAATTCATTAAGATTCATTGATGCAGGATAGGGTGAGAGGAAATGACAGCATAAATCAGGGTTCCAACATAATGACCCTAATCAGCTGGGAATTGCAGAAAATGGCATGATGAACTATGTCCTTGCGTTAGTGCCCACTGTACGTTGTCATTGCGCTTGCTTTATGGGTGGGACGCATCTCCCTGACACGGACTGTATTTAACACAAAAAAAGAGTTGTTAAAAAGCCGATTCCATTAAAGCGCTCGTCGGTTTCACGCGAGGTCTTTTGCCGTTTACCCCCAGCATGCCCTTTACCTTTGGTTTAACTGCTTAATGGAAGACGGGGGACTCAACCATTTCTTTTTTTAACCCTTTCAGTATACTGAATTAATATGCTTCATCTTAATACGCAAACCTATATAGGAAGAGGTGCATGACACCAGTATGGCTGAACAGATGCCATTTATCTGCCCAATTTTCAGCACGCATTTTATAGTAAACATTTAGAAAGATATTTCACTTCTGAGCACAAGTTTTCAATTTGCTCCGGCACCTCACAGCTGTGCAATATCCCTTTCTCGATATTGGCTAAGTATGCAGGATGGAAAGTGTACCAAACGATGCTGTGGTTTGATATCTGTGGTGAAGAATCTTAGTTGTATAAAACTAGAGAGGTCATGTGATTCCTAAATGCTGCAAAGTAGTCTTTCGGGGTTCCCCTATGGTTTTTGCTTTTGTTCACAAGACGCAAGCTGTGACGTCAAATGTTTTTGTGCAGAAATTAGGTTTGGTGAATGCAAGCTCTGAAAAATATTTATACCCGATAAAGCCAAACGACTAGTCGATCAGCATGATTTATGCTTATTGTGTATTCTGTAATCAGCGCAGTAAGCGCAAAAAAAAGTGTTTGTAGAGTGATTGTGTTAACATTTTCTTGTCATGTATTGACAAATCAGAGGGTAATTATGGTTGTTATTAGATCGTTTGATGATCATTTCTCATGTAAAAACGTAACAAGCTGCAACATAGACCTGAGCTCTCATTTGCACAATCACAGTTGACCAGTTCTGCGTAGAACTTGCTTATCTCGAATGAACTTTTGTTTTCTCTCTCCCTTATGTTTGAGTGTTTCTTCAACTTCAAGCACTGTTATGTCCCAGGGTTTTTACAGTAAGGACACATCACACACAGGTAAAATCTTAAACTTCTATGAATGCTTTATTTTTGTTAATTTAATTTTGCTGCGTTACTGATACCTTTTTAGATTTTTCCCTTAGTTTGGTAGTTTTGCCAAATTATGCAAAATAATTCATAACGTTTGAATGTTTTGTGTTTCTTTTACTTGAAGCACTTTTATGTCCCAAGGCTTGATCCATTTATTTATTTTTTACGTTAATTAAGGTCATATTGAACTATCTTAAACTTTTATGCATGCCTTATGTATTTAATTAATTTATTTGTGCTGTTGCAAAATGTATTTTCAGATGCCTTTTTAGACTTTTTTCAGTTTTATAAATGTTTCCCTTAATTTTGTAGTTTTGCCAAATTATGCACAAAAAAAAGAGTATTTTTTTCGATTCAGAATAATGATTCATACCCATTACAGAATGCTGCCAAAAACGATACATCGTTTGAAATACTTTACTGAAATAATGTTTAGTCAAAATGATGTATTTTATTTACTTTTGAATAAATGTAAGATCATATCAAGCAGTTAAATGATGCTTTGTCAATCACACATATTTGCCATCATTTTATAGCAAGCAATACTGGCGCTGCAAATTGGATAGTGAGTATTCAGGTTGCTCTGGCTGTAGTTATGTTTTGGCTTTTTCCATTAATGCCAATTGACACTATGGCAGTGCAACTGGGTAATTTACCCCCAAGATAATGTTTCTAATAATACAGGCCCTCTCATGGTTTAGACTGGAAATATTAATTAGACAAAGTTCGTGGAGGCTAAACTCCCCATCCCACAAATACGCGGTTGACACATTTCCTCTGAGCAAAAGTCCGCGTTCGCTCCACCCACGGGACAGCTCGTTGCACGAATTTCAAGTAACAATGATTAAAAATATATGACACACTTTTAAATAATATTAAAACAATATGCACTTTGGCCAGTCCCAGAGGATGCGGGAGATTGAATGCCTTGTTTTCTTTGCCGAGTGCGTGCGGGTGTTTGACAGTTGTAATTTGTCGGTTGTGCTGTGGGGCCTTTTGAGTGAAGGCCTCCTTCCCCACGGCTCGATGCCTCACATGCGCATGGTGAGACCCGGCTTGCGGTTACTGACTCTTCGCTGCCGTGCTAATCATCTCAAGCTGTCTGTGAACGAATCCTTCAATGTCGCCTGAAGGAGAGTCGCTCAGGAGTTTGTCGTAAACCGCTCATGACTGTAGTTCCACATCCCAAAATTGGCCTTTCTATCCTGGTAGCGGCTGCATTAAAACTCATTAGACTTTTTCTTATTTACTTTGGTCTCTCTTGGCTGTTTCGCTAAAAATACCGTGGCCTGCCTTACTTTTTGTGCGTTCCATCATAGTCTTGGCACAGCAGGGCCTTAAACGCAGCGCAGACTTCGTCGTAAATTCATTGAGGAGACAAACTGTTTTGTGTACCTCTTGAAATTATACATCTATTTAGCCTCTCCGCTGGAGTTGTCTTCCGGTTGACGGCATCCTGATTGTTCATTTCTTGTTCATTTCTCAAGCTTGTAGTGTGATAATGGGTTCATATTTTTTTGAATCATTGTGCGCAGCACTACAGAGCGCCGACACCGGCTTGCGGTGATGGTCTGGTGAAATGTTTCAATCTGGATTTCATGCGCAAGGATCTTATTACGTTTCTCTCGATGTGTAATAAATATGTGTTTAGACCCCTGTATCACTCGTTTTTGTAGCTCTTCAGAGTGGGGATAAATCGATTTGGTGAGTTAAATGAAATGAATGTGAGAGAGGTTGGACTGAGAAGACAGGAAGTCGAAAAAGCAACAGAAAAAGCAACTCACCCACTTGGTGCTTAAATTAATTCAGTTATTAATACTCACTTTTATTACAATTTAAACTTTCAATATATTTTAACCATTTGGGGTCTGAGGTGTTTTTTGGGCCCTGGAGGTATTTTGACATGCCCTGACATTTGTGCTTATTTCAGTTACTTATACCATTTTTCAGGGTTAAAGTCATATTACACAAACTGTGCTGCAATAATATCATGTATTCCTGTGATGGCAAAACTAAACTTTCAGCATCACCAGTCTTCAGAGTCGCATGATCCTTGAGAAATCATTCTAATATGCGGATTTGGTACTCAAGTAACATTTCTTATTATTATCAATGTTAATATTTTTGTGGAAAACCATGATATTTTTTCAGGATTATTTGAAGAATAGGAGTAAAAGTCTTAACTGTCACTTTTGACTTTCAGTTTAATATATCCTTGCTGAATAAAAGTATTGATTATTTGAAATGTATTATATTATGCACCTATTCTTGTAGATATAATGAAGAACACACAGGCTTCTGTTTTCAAGGAAAGATATTTGTGCAGTCAACAAAAGCACCATAAAAATGGTCCTTTTGACTCCAGTTATATTCCAATTCTTCTGAAGCCATGCATTTTGATTTAAGTAATTTTGAGTTGAACTATCGCTGTAAGAGAATACTTGTTTATGTATTCACCACCTATCAAATACTTGCTTTTTACAGACTTAGTCAATACCATTGTGAATGTTTACAGTACAATCAAACTCAACGCTTTGTCATTGTAAATAGACAAGAACCCACAGCCATAATTGATATTTTCCGAGCACAAGTTACTGAGTAATTGACTGTGGTAATGTTTAACTGGTTTTTACAAGTTCCTTGCTGCTGTTTTCGTGGATGCAATAAGGATGATGCTGTGTGTCTGTTTGTTCCGCAGTCGGAGCCGGACATATAGGAGGAACATAAAGACCCCACCCTGTTGAGTGACACATTCCCAACCCCCATCTAGTTCGCATTCACGTTGGCCATTAGCAGCTGTAGCCCACCCGTCCTAATGCTTCTTTAAATGTCAGGAGAACGACTGTTTGTTTGTCTTGAGTTTCTCCTCCAACTGTTTATTCAAGACAGGCTGCATTTGCATTGACCTTGCTATCCATACATGCTTGTCCGCCTTCTTCCATTCTTTTCGTCCCCTCGCACACTCTTTCTCTGAAGAATGTTTACATTTCGGCTCGCCCTCTGGGTAACCTATGGGATCTGTTGATCATTCCACCTGGTTAATGTTAAATTGCTCTTTGCGAGAAGATGTGTTTGTTCATAAACAGAAAGAAAAGGCCCTGTTCTCCTTCTTGTTTACCGTAGTCATGGCAGCAATCAGTTATTAAACAAATAGCGAGCTTTGTTTGTAGGAGCTGCCGGACCGGCATTAGCCCTACAAGGTCTGGAAGCAAACTGAAGAAAGCACAAAAGAAAAGACGAAACCCGTCTGTCCAAACGTGGTGGGGTTTTGTTCTCAGAATGCTGCCACAGTAGTGTTGAGATATGTTTCTGGCCTGGAGAGGCCCGCTGAGATTAGAGGGGCTGTTTGGTCTCGCAGTGAGATCTCCTTTTGGCAGAATGTCATTGCTGCTGTCATTTCCTCTTTGAGAGGGTGACGAGCACTTTTTTTTCTTCTCGGGGGCGAGTTGCTAGCCCTGATTGTGCCAACACGTATGAATGATGCAAAGATGCGTCTTGAGACGGAAGACCCAAACCAAACCAATATTAGAGCTGTCAATCAATGAAAATATCTAATCATGATTAATCGCATGATTGTCACGAGTTAACTCACAATTAATCGCAACTTAATCGCAAAGTTTATATTACTTTAATCAACATGGGTATGGACAAATATGCATGCTTTATGCAAATGTACGTTTACTATTAGTGAAACCATACTCAGAGCATGAAGACTAGACATGTATTAAAGGTCATAGATGTTTTTCAAAGAACTTGTTCATGTCTCTTAAGCCTATAAACTTAAACATTCTGAATAAGCAGTGATTTCTCTCATTTTAAGAATATAAATAAAGGGAGTTTTTACACTGGCAGTTTAGTTCAGAACGAGGCACGGTTCGCATGAAAACTTGGTCATGTGAAAGCAATCATGCAGACCTGGGAGCGCACCAGGGTACCGAACCTGAAACCACCTGGAGGAGGTGCTCTGAGTTTGGTTGCACGCGAACTGTGCCGCGATTCGTGTGAACAGTGTGAGAAACACGGACTCGGGAGCGCTCTTGTTCAGAAAAGTAACCTGCGCATTTGTTTTAGCCAATTGTAATGTGTAGTTCAATAACAAACATGATGGTGTTAATGATTTATATGAGCAAGAGCGAGCTTGCAGTGTATTCGCGCATCGCGCATGCAATCTTCTCAGAGTCCCTTTACAAGCATGCAACATAAAGCCCCTTCATCCAATATATTGACCCCAGTTCTGTTTTTTGTCATACCCTGTGGATGTTTGTGATTATGTAAGATGCATGCAAATGCACCAGGGTTCAATAGAATCAAGTTTCGCTGCGGGCGAAACCGAGAACTATCGCACTTGGACTGCAGCAAACATGCTCAGTGTAAAAACGGCCTTTTATTTCAACAACAGAAAAAAATGGTAGCTTATGTTGGCTATAACGTCACTTGTTTCAGAATAGTAATGTTAATATATATAATTTATTTATATAATTAATATTATAGATTTTATTTTTTAAATGTTTTTAAGACTTGAAGAATTGTTTAGTGTTTTATATTTTCTTTATTTATTGTTTTTTTTGTCCATTGATTTTTTTATTTTTTTTTTACCACTGAAAATCAATAAAAAATCATAACTTATCAATATTGGCCAGAATCTTTAAATCATTACATCGCTAAAGGAATAAATGAATAAAGTTCCAAATAATGCATGGTTTTGTAATATATAAATTATTTTGGGGTTGAATTTCAAACTATATTGCCATATAAATTTTTACTGTGGAATAAAACTGTCACATGCTGTATTATAATATTTGGTCATAATTTTGCTTATACCACCCATCCCTAGCCAAAATACAGCTGTCTGTGTTACTCATCAGGAATCCTTGAGTAAAAGGAGAAAAGACAAACCTCAAGATGCTCTCACACCTTTTCAGTTATACAGATCATTGTGTTATCTAGACAAGCAACAACGTTGAGCCTAAACAACAGTGTGATCATGGGGTTTTGTCGTCCTTATTGTGACTACTTATCTGAAGCGTAAGAATGTTGTGCTTTTGTTGAGCGCTTGTGTAAACAGGGGTGGTGTGAGAACACAGACTTGTAAGAGCAGGTGGGCTTTCATAACTTACCGGAATGACAGCATCTTTTTAACGTTGATGATGTCTGCTTTCCGGCCTGCTGCACGCCACACACAAACAAACTCTCGACATAAACACGCTCACAGTCAAATCCTGGGAAATAATAAATAAGGGAGAAAGCTCTTGGTATTCTGTATTTGCTTGTGCTTTTATGTAGGCCAGGTGTGGTGCGCACATGATTTGTGCGTGCTTGCAATATCAGATGAACCGAACAAAACGTCAACATACACAAATTCTGACCTTATTGTTATCCGTTGTTTGTTCCAAACACTTGTTGTGTTTAGCAAGCAAGTGTTTTGTGGGGAAACGGCGCAGACATCTGATGATAGAGGTTTTATTTGGTAAGTGCCTGCTGGTGGCGGGGGCTTAATCTCAGGGAATTTCCATTATTGTGAAGTCTTTGCTTTCTTTTTATTTAAAGCCATGATAAACACTGTAAACAAACACATGTGTTTCTTGTGAACTCTTGCTGGTCATAGACAGTACAACTCAAAGGTTTATATTAGTATAAGGTTTTATTAGTAATATCACAGTGTTATTGTTTTTACAGTATTTCTGATCAAATAAATGCAGCCTTGGTGAGATTGAGACTCGAGACCTTAATGTTTCCAAACTTTTGACTGGTAGCTTATGTTGCATGCCTTTTTTTGTACCAAATGCAAGAAAATCACAAGCAAAGAATTGCACTTTTGTTATCAAAGTGGGGTGAAATCCAAAGCTGGAATCATAATGATGAGACACTATAACAATAGCTTAATTCATAAAGCCGTTGACATTATTAATGCCCTTCCACAAGATTATTTTTTTTCCTCCATCTATTTGATATTTGTGATGGATAACAGGCATTTTCTTTCATCCTTTCTTTTTTTTTTTGATCGCGATATTGCAGCTTTTGAATTATTCCATGGTGAGATTTAATGAGAAACTAGATTTATGGGTTTCATTTGTTTGTCAATTCCGAAATTAATTGGGTGTTAATTTTAGCTAGCCCTCTTCAGACGTGGAATTGGGCACATGTACATTACTTTGCATTCGTTGCAGCTTCACGTCTTTATTGTGGGTCACTAGTTTCGCATACATTAAAATAGCCCCCCGGCGCATTCTCATGATTACTTTTAGAGATGCCATGCATTCGCAAATTTACGCCCTTCCTTTATAATTATGAAAATTTAGTACGGAATGACAGTGCATGCATAATAGCCATTATCACCCTCTTTTATGGAACACAATGAAAAAAGGAGAGAGAACAAATGAGACAGAAAGGGAGAGAAGCCTCAGCTTGTTTGTGGGAGTACCAGGTACTCAGTCCGTTTATTATCTCTAATTGAAAGGATGATTTTGAGCTTGGAGCGGTTTAGTTATACATGAAAATTATTAACATTCTTACAAAATACATTTACATGTCTACTCAGGGTGTTTTTGTTTTTTTAGGTAAAATTAAAATATGTGATGAAAGGGACTAGGAAGAGGACAGGGCTCCCACGGTCATGGAAATTTAGGAAATATCAGGTTTATTCAAATGTGAATTTTTGGCTTTTAAAATCTAAATCACTTCTTTCCATATTCTTTCCATTCCTCTTATCATATGGCAGAATGCATTGTGCGTAACTGCTACTGAATGTATATATTTTTTTAACTTAAGTAATTAAGTGGAAAAGAAAAAAGCGTAAAGATGTTGTTACTATTTTATTTTATTTTTTTAGTTATTGATGTAGTTCAGTATGTGTGTATAACACCCTGGTCGGGCATAACATTATGAGCACCTTCCTAATATTGTGTTGGTCCCCACTTTGCTGCCAAAACAGCCCTGACCCATCAAGGCACTACACCCCTGAAGGTGTGCTGTGGTATTTGGCACCAAGATGTTAGCAGCATATCCTTTAAGTTCTGAAAGTCACGAGGTGGGGCCTCCATGGATTGGACTGGTTTTTTCAGCACATCCCACAGATGCTCGATTGGGTTGAGATCTGGGGAATTTGGAGGCCAAGTCAACACCTCAAACACGTTGTTGTGCTCCTTAAAACATTCCTGAAACATTTTTGCTTTGTGTCAGGGCGCGTTATCCTGCTGAAAGAGGACACAGCCATCAGGGAATACCGTTTCCATGAAAGGGTGTACATGATCTGCAACAATGCTTAGGTAGATGGTACATGTCAAAGTAACATTCACATGGATGGCAGGACACAAGGTTTCCCAGCAGAACATTGTGCAAAGCATCACACTGCCTCTGCCAGCTTGCCTTCTTCCCATGGTGCATCCTGGTGCCATGTGTTCCCCAGGTAAGCAACGGGCACACACACCCGGCCATCCATGTGATGTAAATGTGATTCATCAGACCAGGCCTCCTTCTTCCATTGCTCCGTGGTCCAGTTTTGATGCTCAAACACTTTCTGCAGTGGACAGGGGTCAGCATGGGCACCCTGACGGGTTTGTGCCTGTGCAGCCCCATACACAACAAACTACGATGCACTGTGTATTCTGACACCTTTCTATCAAAACCAGCATTAACTTCTTGAGCAATCTGAGCTACAGAAGCTTGTCTGTTTGATCGGACCACACGGGCCAGCCTTTGCTCCGCACGTGCATCAATGAGCCTTGGCCACCCATGACCCTTTTGTCGGTTCACCACTGCCCCAGAAGCTTGTCTGTTTGATCGGACCACACGTTTTATATATATATATATATATATATATATATATATATATATATATATATATATATAAATTAAAATGTTACTATTATTTTACTTTTTTTTTGTCTAATGCCACACATTCTGTACGTGGGCGATTCATTTTTTCAGTTTAACGCATTAAAAATATTTAACGCAATTAACACAACGTCCATTTTTATGTCCATTATTACCTAGCGTTACATTATATGATCAAGCTCTTATTCATTTAAATGCTTTTAAACCATCTATGCGGCAAGACAAAAGAGAACGCGCTGCATGTCAATGTCCTACCTGTGTGTGTGCGTGCGTCTCAGCTCATTGAGGAACACATACACACACACAGACTCGCGCCAGTCTCGTGCATACATTGAGTTCTCTTTTTCTCTTGAACTCTTCTTCTCAACTCAGAGAATTTTGCCAAAATGTCAGTTTTGTCGAGTATGCTCGTAATAGGAGTTATATAGTAAACTATAGTATATAGTAAATAAATGAGGTAAATAGCGTCTTAAATAATCTTGCTGTGAGGAAATGAGATGCGCGTCAGATACACGTCATGTTCGGCAGCTGCCGATCTTAGTGACAGCAGCACTAGTTATGTCTGTCATTAATGTTCATCAGAGAACAAAGGGAACAGAGAAAAGTGTAGCTTTAATGATGATCAATCTATATTTAATGTATTATTTATGCAGTTAAGAAAAGGTGTGTGATAACTATTAAATTTCTGTATACAGGGAAGGCCACAGGTAAATATAACATTTATTATAATGGATTTATGTTAAGATTGTTTTAAGTTCACTTTAATTAAAAGTTGTTTTTAAAAGCCTAATAAATGTTGAAATTGGTAGCTTTCATTTATGTTGTAATGTAATGTCATTAATGTTTCATAGAGACATTAGTATCAGTGAGACTGGCCTTCATTCATAAAGATGCCATTACAACTTTTTTACATTGTTTCTACATTCATTTGGAGAGTAACTGAAAGTAATACAATATCAAAATATTAAAAACTCCAAAAGTATTAAAAACTTGCGATTAATCGCAATTAATTACAGAAAAAATTGATAAATTAGTAAATGTTTTAATATATTCCCCTCGCTTGTGGTCCAATTCATCCCAGTCTTCTTGTTTACATCAAAAACATACAATAGAAGAGCCTTAGCCCTTCGGTGGTCCAGATGGGTCAGTCCCCAATGTTTTTGCCTGCATCTGTAACCGCCTCTCCCCTGCAAACCTGGCTGAACAATTATCAGGAGCCTTATTACTGTCTGAGAGGGGCAGCATTATAAATTTGAATTCTTTTCAATTTTCACCTGCCTATGTGATTAGTACCCACTGCTTTAAGGGCATTCATTCTGCCTCATATCAATAATTAATAAGCCAAGTTAATTTACTTCTGCCCGACTTGGTCAGCTTCATTAAGATGGTCTGAAACAGGGCTACAAGGCACTTGCCAACGAGGGCCGCGATGAATGCAAAATATATAAATCTAAGTGTCTATCTCAGGACGACATGGATAGATGTTGAAGGAGAAAAGGGGTCTTTTTTAGTGAATTGCAGGGCTGGGCTGTTAGTTGGGAAGCGTTGGAAGAACAAAAAGTATTTTTGTGAGTCTGAATAGGCATCATTAAAGTATAATGTATTATTGGAAAAACTTTGGAAGTACATCAGAATATTTTCAGGTTTGTTTATTTGTGTGCGGGCCCAGGACCGCAGAGTTAACTCAACACCCAGGATGCGAGCGTTTGCGGAGAAGTTTTGATTTTTGAGATTTGTAATCCGACCGACTCCCCTGCCCTGTTTCCCATTAAAAAGCCATCGGGCTGTGGTTCTTCTGGGAGCAATGCGAGTAAATATATCCATTTCACTTGAACAAGTTTTGTTTGTGAGCGAGTGTGTTTTCTTGGGCCTGTCTGCTGAGACGTGACCGAGGTTGGGTTCCCATTCCATTTAGCTTTTTGCTGGTTCTTCATTCTTTCAGGCCCAGCAGAAGTATGGAAAACAAACAGAATATGATTGTTAGCTTCTTTTAAGGGAAAGATGGGAAAGGTGAAATTGAGTGAGAGTGTGGGACAAAAGGAAATTGACGTTTGCATGGAATTGTTTTCAAATGTTTTTTTTAACACTCTTTTTGCATCTCTGCTGCAGGTTTTTAAGTCATGATGCAAGAGTCGGGGACAGAGGCGACAAACGGAACAGCCAATCAGAACGGCGCCCCACCTTGTGTGGAGGGACACAGAGAAGTCCGATCCAAGAGCGCTACACCTTCCTCTGACATCACAGCATCTGACCTCGTGAACTTCCAGCAACAGCAGGTCTTTCTTTCTTTTCCTCCTTTTTTAATTAATTTCTTTTATCGTCCAACAATTTGTTCACCTTTTTAAATGTTTTTTGCCTTTTATTCTTTATTTTGAGCTTTTGTTCATTTGTTAGTGGTTGTTTTTTTCTTTCATTTTTAAATAATTCCTTCCATCTTTTGATCATTTGTTTGTTATTTTGTTCATTCCTTCCTTCTTGTGTTTCTTCCTTCCATCCTTTATTAGTTTGTTCATCCCTGCCTACGTTCCTACCTTTCTTTCTTTCGTTCTTGCACCTGTCTGTTATTAACGCATGTCAACAGCATCCTTCTCTCCCCTCTTTAAGTGCTTGTAAATATTTAATCATCGCACCCCTTCCAACCAGAGTACATAAACACATTATTATGATTATTTATGTATATTGAGAGCGGTTTGAATTTTTAAACGCACTAAGTGCTCTTTCTGTGATTGTGTTTTTGGTTGCCAATGTGTTTATCCTGGCAACTCTGCATCTGCATTCAGGTGAAATATTTATCAGGCGTGTTGCAACAGACAAATGCATAGGTGCAATGGAATTTACGGACAGCCGTGTATGTGCTCTGTCCATCCAGGTGCCACAGATTTCACCTGTCGCATTGTAAACTTCCTAACACTCAGGTGGAAATTTTGGAGAGCTTCTATTGAAAGTACCGGAGCGTGGAGTGTTGCAGCAGTTTTTATTATGTACCTAGAGCGGCCAAAACATCCTCACTCAGACTAAAATAAACAGACAAGCTCTTTCTGTCTGTCACACGACAGCGTGTTGAGCCGGCCAGCATTGAAAAGATCAGCCAGTCGTGAGTTATCTGCACCCCACGGCATGATGGGAGATGTTGTCAAGGGTTGTTTGGTGGGGATGGGGAGCTTCTGAAGTAACTGTCTGTCGGAGTAACATAGCTGTCGTTGAACTAAGGAGAGCAATGCCTTGGCTTTAATGCCAAACAGGACAGGTCTGCATGACAGCTGTTTTTAAAGCAGAGAACAACCAAAAACTGATTTGTTTCGGTCTTATTTCATACATAGGATATTGATTTTTGTATTATGTTTAATTCAGTAATATGTCGGTTGCAAATTAGAATTATTATTTTGGATAACATAAACTCATTTGACATTTAGATTTTCCCTTTAGTCTTCTTGAGATCAATCTGTAACTAGAGTATATCGCCATCAATCAATAATCTAAAGCATCTGTGATTTGGCTCTTGCTTTCGCCTTCCCCTGTCCTTTGAATTTCTTCACTCTGTCATGTGCTTCTCGGACTTAGCGTGATGTTGTCAGTTCGAAAATCACAGGCATACTGAATTCATTACCGCAGTCGTCACACAAAACCATGGATAAGATTTCAATAACTGCAGGCCACAGTTGAGTAAACAGTTGCACTGAAACTTAATTCCTGTTGACTTTGCCTTCATTCTGTGCCAGGGGCTCAATCTGATTCACTCGGCTGAGACAACAGGGGTTACTACTCTGACAAATGCAAGGAAATGGAGAGAGAAAGAAGGAAAAGAAGATAGAGCGCTTGACCGAGTCAGGGATGTGCACTTGACAAAGTAACCAAAAAAATGTTTTTTAGTGTTACTGTGACTGTGATGAGTGAAGGAACTTTTGCTTAACTGCATTTTTTCAGTAACACCAGTAGCTCAGCTGTTTTCTGAATAGTCTAGTTTAAAAGCTAGTTTTTGCAACTAGTAGTCACATTTTGCATCTTCTAGTTTATAGAAAAATATTCTGTTTAACGCTGCTTTGTCACTATTTTGGAGTTCCTTATACTCTAGTTTTCGGTTACAGATAATTTTACAGTGTCCTTGTTACACGTTACATGTAGTAATAACTATAAATTATGCATAATTACAATCAACTAACACTAAACCAAACCAGTTCTTAAATGTATAGTTAAACTTACACAGACACCTCAAAAAAAGTGTACGCTGGTTTTCTTTTGTAGTCTTTAATAGGGGTGTAACAATATATTGTGTCACAATATATCGCAATACAAAAATGCAACAATATGTATCATGGATAGTGACAATGGCCCTCATTTATCAAAAGTGCGTACACCAAATTTCCAGTGTACACCTGGCGTACACCCAAAACCACGGTGACTTTGAGATTTATTAATATGGACGTTGTCTTACAGCACGCTCAAATCCTACCCCAGGAGGTGGTGTACGTACGTTTTGAGTTAGCGCGAAAATGTGCAGAAAAACAATTCCTAACGCTACAAAACGAACTGACAAAGATATGCTATATTATGACCCACTGTAAAAACAACAACATAGTAATTATAAACTTCAGTGTTTATTTTTGTGCAACATGGACTTCAATTTGATTTGATTTGTAGGCACATGTATTCCTCCAGTTGCGAGCCTGTGCGCTTTAAGCCCCGGGTATACTTCACTTTCCACGCCCGGACACGTCACGCACGCAACTCTGTCTGCGCGTCTTTCAAAGTATACTACACCATGGATGCGCGCAGATGATCGCGTTCTACACATGCGCAGTACATTTTTTTTCCTATGCTCTACCAGACATCGGACGTTTGACGTTTCAGGGTTAGGCTTGGCAACTGTCCACGGACTGGGACTGAAAATAATTCAGACTGACAAAATAATAAAAATGACATTCTTCTTTTAAATAATAATAATAATAAAATAAAGAATAATAATAACGACATTCTTCTTCTAAATAACAATAAGCATCATTAATAATAAAAATCAAAATAATAATAAGGAGAAGAAGAATCTTACAAATTGTCATGCAATTATTATTATTGTGAATGAATGGTACTCCACATCACATCATCACTATTGTACACCCCAATACATATGACGTGATACGAAATTAAATGCTAATTGTTTCAAAACACCTGCTGTAAAATAATGCATTGTGATAGGTAATTTCTCATCCAAACAGCTATTTAAACTGGATTTCCATTAAACTGGCGCCTTTAATCCCACTCTTTAAACTCCCAAATAAAACAATTTTGTTTTTTTCCACTTCCCTGGCGATGGTCTCGATCTCCACGTCGGAGAATTTTTGTTTCTTTGCCGTCTTCCGTGTGTCCATGGCGTAAAATGAGGGCGTGGCGGAGGCAGAGACTTGAATATTTAGGGGCTTGTTATTCTAATGACGATCGTTTTCAACCGCGGCATTTATCAAGGGCAGGTATTGCGTACACCTGGATTTCAGAGGTGCGCACAGCTTCATAAATCAGGCGGTGAGAGGAGTGTAAGCATAATCTTACGCCAACATATACGCCTGTTTTGACGCAAGATTGATAAATGAGGGCCAATATGTATTGGGAATAGTAACTATTTGAGAAAAAAATTACATGTTGTACTACATGTTGAATATAATGTATAATATTGCAATCTTTATTCTGGTGTCACCAATGTCCTTGTGTTACCAGCATCAAGTCCAAGCCTGTTCATTTCCACCCCCAACGTAATACCAAATTTAGCATTTTAATCAACAGTGCTTCTTTTGTTAACCTTTTACCATATGTCTTGGTGTATCACAATAATAACGTATCGTGATATTCGTGGTATCGAATCGTGACATGAGGGCATCATTACACCCTTAGTCTTTAATATAAATGTATCTGTTTAAGTTTAATGCCGTCACTCTAATCGTTAATTTATACACTATAATCAATTAATTAGTCAAGTTTTTTACCTAGAGAAAAACTGCTGTGATTGAATTATAAAATCTGATTTATTTTTGGAAATATATAATATTACAAGGCAGTTAATATTGTAGTCTAAATGTCAAATATTATACTGAAATAATATTTTGCTTATTTTTTAATCAGCTTTGATCATTACAGGTTCTTTGTTTTTTCTCCTAAGAACAAGGATTCAGTGATATGATAACTGACAGCTTTTTTTACAACACACCAGGCTCTTTGCTTGTGTTATGCACACAGTACATAAAGCGTAACCTTTTTAAACCTCCAAAAGCCCAGTTTCTCCTCTGACAAGCTGTAGAGTTTTATTATCTTTCAATTTATAAACTCCTACGACTCCTTAAATATGTGAAAAACAACAAACCTGGAGGCTGACATATCATCTATCCTGATTAGTCGACATAACTGTGAAAGACAGTGCTCATTAATAAAGACGAGGGATAAAATAATTGTAATCTGTTTGATCATCTCGACCTTGACAGGGGAATTTATCTTCTTGAACTAGTCAGATTTGGGGGGAAGTAGACCATAAGCTTCATTTAAACATCTCCATTAGGAAGTCAAATCCCCAGTGCTATTACCTTATATAAAAGAGATGTGTCCCTAAATGGGAGTTCTCTAGATAGAAAGAGCCTTTAGATTCAAATAAAGCCGCCTCAAATGTCTTTCATCCTTGTACTAAAGAATTTAGGTCCACTCTTAAAATGGTTTATGCATATAATTCACCAAAATTAAAGGGACAGACCACCCCTGTCAGCATTTATGCAAAAGATTTCCATTATGGTACAAGCGCCATCTCCAATGAGCAATTCATTTCTCTGCGGTCTGTGGTCGACAAGATCAGGGGAAAAGAACATGTCTGTGGACATCCTTATGATGTAGTTGGGATGTGATTCCAGGAAAAGCAGTGAAGGAAATGTAATTGTACATGTACTATGCTGGTTTGGGGAATATATATATAATATATATATATCAGTGTTTCCCACACATAGACTAATTTGTGGTGATGCGCCACATAATCAACACCGGCCGCCACATATTGCGTACCGTTTATGGTGGCATTTTAATGACTTTAGTAACCGAGCGCACAACTGATGCTTGCACACGCAGTAAATCACTCCCGCGAGAGAATAACAGATCTTCACACAAGGAAACGGCAGCCCGCACGCTCCTTTTAAACCCACGCGCGCATGACATCTCTGCACGCAAATCATGCCCTTGCGGGCTTGGAGACGACTTGCACCACGCGTGTCATCATTCCCCACAAGCGCGCTCAATCTACTATTTTGCTCACGCGAAAACTTTTTCTTTTTGGCAGTCGTGGGGTAGGACTTATTTCATTGTAAACTGAAATGTCATTGGTTAACTCCGTGTTTCAAAAGCAGTTGTGATTGGACAGCTGATTAGACATGGCTTCATCAATGGACCAGATGCAAGTGATTTTATTTATTTACTGACTGACTGCTTGCATTATAAATATAATATATCCTTAGACTCCTTACCAGATTCTATATTAACTTTATTTTACGTTTTTTATGGAGCTGTAGCTAGTAGCTACTGGGGAAAAAATGAAGACACAGTTATATTTGCTGTAGTTCACCGCTACATTACCACTATACTTCCACTAAACATTATCTGTGTTTACCCAGCCACAATTATATCAGTTCTGAGAACTTCAGAAATGTGAAAAGTGTCCATTAAATAGTTGTATTATTATTATTAGGGCCATAATCAAGGTGCTTAGGCACCTATTGCTTTCGTTCGTATTTTCTTCTTCCGCCATGGGAGTCTATGGCAGCCCATAGAACCGTTTGCGGGAAAGTTGTACTGATTTGACATTCTGATAGAGCACAGTCCCAACATTAAATACACCAATTTTGGTGTCTCTAACTCAATCCCTCTAGCGCCACCACCTGTCCAAAGTTGCAGTCATGTTTATGCTAATAACTCTTGAACCTTAAGGGCTAGAAACAAAATAAAAAAAAATTCTTCTGATTTGTGAGCTAATGCCGATTCGATCGCACCTTATGATGTCATTTCCGTCATTATAAATTTCCCGCCATTTTGAATTTAGCCAAAAACCTACTTTTGCGAACTCGTCCAATTCGCACAAAAATTGAACCAGATTAGCTTTAGCCAGTGCCGACAAAAAGTTATGGAATTCAAGTTGATTCGTCGAATTGTTTCCGATAAATGCGCAAAGAAATTTTGACGTAGCACTTGAAAAAACAGACGTAAGGCTGTATCTCCGCAAAGCTTTACCGTATTCAGACCAAACTTGGTACGTGTTATCATAAGCATAACTTGAGGCAACATGCAGCGTTTCGGCACAGCGCCACCTACTGGTCCGGAGATTTAAAAATGGCTATTTTGGCTTATAACTTCTGAACCGTTTATCCAAAAATTATAAAATTGGTCTTGTTAGATTCAGGGCGTCATGCTGAGTCGACCAATATCTTCGATGTTTTTCCATGTCGGCCATTTTGGCAGTCGGCCATTTTGAATTATGTGCTAAAATGCTGTATTTTACGAATGCATGAACGGATCGTTACGAAACTTGGTATGGGTCATCACCACGATGCCCTGAAGTAGCCTGAGAAGTTTCAAAAAAGCGCCACCTAGTGGATAATTTTTTTTTTTCAAACTCTTATAACTTTGGATGTGGTTGAGATATTTTGATGGGAGTAACTTTTGTGGTCTCCTGAATCCTTGCCGAGTCCAACGATACCAGATTTGCCAGGTTTCGATGTATGGTTTGTGTAGCGTGGTAATTAAGCGCTTATAAAACACTAGCTGATATCTTTGAAACCGCTAGTTCGATCGAGACGAAACCAGCTCAGAAAATCGGAAACATAGGTTGATAGCTATCAAGTTACATCACAAATCTCAAAATATTGATAGTAAGGGGTAGTAAAATCAAATCAAAGTCATGTGTCAGTCAATTTTTATGTGTTTTTTCACATAAATGTCTATAACTCCAAAACGAAATGAGATATTTTTACCAAAATTGACACACACATCCATGGGCTCACTCCGAGGACACACAAAAAAAGTGGTATGATTGTGCCTCTTGGTGGCGCTATAATTAAACAAAACTTGTAATTGTCTCTTTTTTGCTTAAAAATTGTCTCCAAATGTCTTTACTAATTTTTGCAGTTGGTCTGCTGTTAGCTTCCTCGTTTGTTTTTGTTGCGCTTGGCCCCGGTAATGGCTGCTTGCAGCTATATTTATTATTATTATTATTATTAATAAATAAAAATAAGTTCAGATGTGGTCAGGTGTGCTGTGCACAGTATGAGTACACCTGACCACATCTGAACATAATATATATATATATTTTTTTAACTAATGTGTCCTAGATATAAAGATTAATTCATGCTGTGTAGTGTAACTGCAACCTTTCAAATGGGTAAAGTTCTGAAACCCTTTTATATTGTATTTAATGGAAAATATATTAACCACTGAAAAACTGACAAAGAATTATGACAAAAAACTCTTGCTTACTGATATGAACAAGTGATTTATCTTTTATCCAAAGCCACATTAAGCAATTTTGAATTTAGAATCATAGTTACAACTTTTTAATGGACACTTTTATGGATTTACCCTATAGGTGCCTGTATGGCTCTTTAATAAAATAACATCTAGTCTAGTTGCTCAAAGTATTGTAGATCATAACTGCTTCCTTATTTTTAGGTTTTTCATTTGAATATATATTTAGACATGATCAAACACTAGATTTCTGTTAATAACTGACATCCTAATATTTTAATGATACTTATATAAGCACACACACATGGGTATTAATGAATGCAAGCAAATATAATTTAACTATTTTAAATAGTACTAAAAAGGCAAACTTATTTTCCCTTATATGTACAGTAGGCTATATACATATGAATTGATACTGAATCAAGATCGAAATCTATATTTGTACCAATCACCAACACCACCCCCCGGCCGGCCGCCTGCCCACCACCACAAATTGGTTTTGAAAAGAAGAAAACATTTCTGATTATTAATTTAACTTAACATGTTATTAATTTTATTTAATTATTTAATTAATATTAATTTAACATGTTTATCATTATTAAGCATATATATATATATATATATATATATATATATATATATATATATATATATATATATATATATGTGTGTGTGTGTGTACTGTGTATAATTATTATATATATTTGAATACACATACATTGAATATATATTTAAGAAATATTTGCATGCATATACTGTATATAATATTTATGTCATTTATATTATATATAAATATAAATATTTTATTTATAAATATGTAAAAATGTCTTAAATATAAACATGAATGTATGTGTATTTATAAATACATAATAATTAACCACAGCACACACACATATATTATTAATAGCGATTAATAGCGATTATTCGTTTGACAGCACTTATTATATTAAATATATTATTATATATATATATTCTGTTTTGTGCAGCAAAAACATTTTTAAATGTGTTTTTGTACACACATTCTGTATATGTGTTGTGTTTATGTAGTTTTTTTTTTTTTGCATGTCAGCCATCGCTCACTGCTGCAGCGACTGCACCCACAGGAATTTCCCCATTCACAATACAAACATCCTTCCACAGCCACTCAACCAAGACAGCCTTCTGATAGATCGCATCTCTCAAGTGCTTCCCGAGAAATATGACACAATTGTGGCCCAAACTGGCATCATACTGACCTATATCTGATCTCACAGAATGTACAGGACCCTCGGTTCAACTTAAAGCAAGAACGCCGTCAATTCCGAACTGATTGCATTCTGTCACAGGCTGTTATTTGGGGGCCTTGTCTTGCACTTGCACTCAGCTAGGCAGAAAGAGAAGTTGTGGTTTTCAGCAACATCTTTTGATGAGGAAGTGAAGATGATCTTAAGAGATAAAGATTTAAAGAAAATAACCAGCCTGCACTTATGCAAGCGCACATTTTTTGGGGGTGTTTTTAACTTTTTTTTTTTTTTCCTTTCTTTCTTTTTTGGCTGCTTCTGCAACAGGAAGTCAACCTGTGTGAAGCACACTGAAATAACTATAACTAGGATGTTGTCAGAAATTTCTTATCCAGGCTCAGTTTACTGGATCATCCTTCTGTTTCAACAATTCATGGAAAAGGTATAGCTCAGATAATTTGGTCAATGAAGAATATGTCTTGTCTGGCTATCACCAGACCACGCTCAATCTTTTAAGATTGCACATTTGTCTTGGGAGTCTGCTCTGTATTTTTTACTGCAAGAGGCGTAATCAGCTGGCATAGTTCAAATGACTCTGTATGCAATTGGACAGTCCATCAACCATTCAGACCAATGATCCATGGCTTCTCTAGCCGTCATTTTGTTAAACCCGCCAATAGGGCGCCAGGTGGATAAGCCGTTTTGTGATTGGTCCCCCACAAATTTGTAACAGAAGGAGGATAAAACAATGTACAGGTTTCCAGCCTGAGCTGCAGGGCGAAATCAAATCGCCGGCAGATCGGGCTGGGTTTACCCAGTCTAGAATCTGTCATCAATTTGGACAGATAATTTAGTCAGTGATGTTAAATATTTGAGATTATATTAAAATACATTGTTGAATACAGTGATGACACAGACAATAAATGTACCAGACTTCAAAAATATACATTTATTATTATTATATAATATTTGATATATATACTATTAAAAAATAGTATATTCTATTATTTCTGTGCATCCAAGCCTCTATATGGCACTATTCCTGATTAGTTATTACGAGCGATTAAGTTGATGCATATATAAGCTCTTGCATGTTTAAGCAAGCAGCGATTGACTCAGACTTGCGGAGCGACTGCCAGGAATCCTGCTCAGCTGATGCTGCTCTTAAATTTGAAATATTAATGCCTTGTCCCATGGCAGTCTTTTTTAATCACATTTGACAGCACCCTCACTCAAAGGCATACCAACATCATCTCAAAACCACAGAAAAGAGAGAAGACCAGACAGACAGACAGACAGACGGACAAGAAAAGCTACAGCATGAGTTTTTTGTCAAGCGCTGTTCTTTGATTGGAGGGCAAACTCATCTCAGTTCATTCTGACAAAATCATGCTTTGTTGCAAATCATAAGATACGGATGCAATTAGCAATGTTTTTTTTTTTTTCCTTGTTTTCCTCTGGCCAATAAGCAGGGTTAGGAGGCGGTGAGTTGATGTCTTTGGGCTAATCACAGACAGAACAGTCTGAGTAAGCACAGGTGCTTGCATTATGCAACGTGTAGCAAACCCTGGAGCCCACCGGGACAAGAAACACACTCAGAAGTGTGACAGAAAGCATGTACAGTATGGCGATGAAGATACATAAACATGCTCATGCACGCACACCCACATCTCACGCCACCTCACCCAGAGGTGGGATTGTGCATCATTCAGAACTGAATTGAGAATGCATTTTTAAATCTCTGAAATTTGAATAGAGGCATACAATATACAAACATGTAAATGGATGGAATTTAAAGGAAGTAGAATTAAAATGTGACAGTCATAAAACCAATTCCATTAATATATATTGATCTTGTTAATATTGTTTAATACAGAATATTATATTTTATATTAAAACAATATAAAAAATGTTTTTATATTAAAACAATATAATATTTTTGTAATGTAAAGAAAAAATCGGACAATTAACTTATATGGTATGTTAATGTGTGTGTATATAATTTAAAAAAATATTGTATCTGTATTTTCTATACGCCATATTGTCTCAATGCTTTTGATTCAAGACATTTTAAAAATTATTTATATATATACACTATATATAAGTTCAGTTCTACTTTCTCTTCCTTTTGAGCTTGAATGGACACGTGCATGCAAAATGACCCGCAAAATGCCCGTTTCGGGGAGTATTCTCATGAACAATTGAGAAAGAAGACGGATACATATACATATAATTATATTGGATCTGTGCATCTTAAAGTGACAGCAGCCTAATATACCAGCAGCTGTTTATCACAAATCACCAATGTTAAATCAAACAACGAAAGAGAAAATGACACTGTAGCTTTAACAAAGAGAGATTGTATTAATTTTATTTCATTTATATAGTGAAGACAGTGTTATTTTACATTTGATAATTCAATTACTATACCTGAATACAGTTAGATTTACCTAAAAAACATGAAGCACTGCTTATTTTATTTGTATCACGGTTTTCGGTTCTGTACGGTTCTTGTTTTTTATTTTAATTGTTAACACTCCAGAAATGTACTTTAGTATATGATATATAGCTTAATTATCCACAATTTAGAATACAGTATTACATTTTTTTTTTCATATCATGTAGAAGTTGTTTCCTAACTAGCTGTCTCCTGCTTACGCTTTCTACCGAGTCTGACACATTGGCGTAAAATTGTTCATGTTAATCATGTAAATTTTGATCAGAACAATGCACTGTGGCTTTAATTCAGCGTGAGCAGCTTTTTGCCCAAACTTCAAAGGCCTGTTTAAATTATTAAAACTAGAAGCATATCTTAATTTTAATGTTACATTTATCATGTGAACTACTCATATACAACATGTTATATGCATGTGTTTCGGACAGAGGGGAACACGGTCGCATTTGTAGCAGATATATGCTGCCCTTCATAAATCAAAGCACGAGACAGACAGGGGTCGGAGGAGAACACTGGAAAATGTGACAGAATGGACAATATTCGTCTGTATTTGCAATACGCGAGACAAACACTGCCAGTGTGAATGCACATGGGCGCACGGCTCCCGGTCTCCATACGCGCTGCTTCTGCCCTGCCAACGCACTGCTTGCGCGTGTGAAGCCGGCGTTATACGACGCTGGCGCATCCTCCAACTCCGGGCAGCCTTCCTTATCTCTCCCACTTGCCATTTCTACTCGTGACGTGACCTGCAGCACTTCACTTTTACTGTCTTTTACTGTACACATTTCGCACGAAAGGACACCCACTGTCTGAGGTAACATACGGGCATAAGGCTACATTGCGCATGCGTCGAACCGTGTGACGCACACGCTCCGAACTGAGACAAGCAAACTGAACAGTTCAGATATTTTTTTTCATATACCGTATGTATGTACATGTTATTGTATATATTAAATGTTAAGTAAATTTGCAATTCCAATTCAACATCCTGTAGTCCTCAGATTCGAACTAATGAATTGAAAAAGAACAAATTCTTAAACTCACCCTTAAAAGCATTTTAGCAATCCTGCTCAGAGGAAAGATGTGAGATGATGAAGAAAACACACATTTGTGCTCTTTTTCACTCTCTTTTCGCTTTACGGTATCTGCTTGTAAACTGTTAATATTGTCAGATTGCACTAGAGAAAGGCAGAGCCTCCAACTTATTGCAAATCCTGAGCAGGAGATTGGTGTTATGACACCGCATATTGCCCCAAATTGCTTTATTGGTAAAACGCTAGTGCTTCCTTCAATTTTGATAATTTTATGGAATCCCTCGTTGAACGGTTTAATTATGTTATCACCCAACTGGCAACATCTGTCTTTATCCTGGAACAGGTGACAGTTTTATTACGGGATGAATCTCTCGGCTGGATCTGCCGATTGATGGCCGATCTGATTCATAATCATACAGATGGAGATTGAAATTGTACATTAATGTGCTTGTACCTAGAAGAGAGGAGAAATAATTATTTGCAAAGGGGGAGAAAAAACAGAAACACGCTCTGTGTGATTCTCCAAAGCCTGCTACAATTGAAGCATATTGCTTTTTGGGATTGTAACTAATTGTTGCAGGCAATATATCCCTCTGGCAGTGCACTTCTCACCCCCCGATACCCCTATGCTTTAGTTCGCTCATTTACAGAAGTGACATTTACAGCAGGCTGTCTAGAATCTTCAGGACTTAGTGGCGTCGTCGCAACAGCATCTCTGATCTCCTCTGCGGCAATGACATGCGATTCGCCCGTGATAAATGCATCTACGAGTAGTTTACATTCTGTTTACAGGGTTTGATTGACGGCGAGGCGATGAGAGGCGCTCCTCCGCACTGGCATGCGGCAGTCAGATCGGCCGGAGCGCTGTGGAGAGCCTCTACTTTAGAGTGCGTGCTGGAAACTGCTTTACTAATGGATATCAGGTCAGATGGTCAGCAATGGAGACAAGTAGTGGAGTGAGTGAATGTGTGTATGCATTTGAAGAGGCTGCCAAAGTGAGCCCAAATGTGTGCGTCCATATGTGTGAGTGGGTGGGTTTTGCATCACTGCATGTGTATAAAAAGGAACATCCTATTGTTCCACTTCCCATATACCCTTGCTTTAAAATGAGGGTCAATTTGTATGCGTGCATACGTACGTGTTTGCTATGCTGGTACCATTAGTGAGTATGAAGCAGTTCTTATTGTCTGCTAAGGCCGGATGGGCTTTGATGCCTGTGTGTGTGTGTGCGCCTTAAAGAGGGGAACTCTACACTCTGAGCAGGTGTTCCCAGCAGCTGTCAGACTGTGGCTGCACTGGGAAATGCATCCGTGTTGTTTTAGTATTAGATGGCTTATTTGGAGTCCTGAAAGCAGTGAGGGAGGATTTCTTCTTAACGCACCGCTTGAGTTTTCTCATGAAAGAATAACCTCTGTCTCTCTATAATCCTTCACGCTTTTCAAACAATCAAACATTGCTGCATCGTGCATGCCTAAATAGAAATGCATGACGACATCTTTTTCATACTTTTGATTCACATATTCCCATTTTCACACGATCTCGACGAGGTCGTCGTCATTGGATTGGAATGTTTACATACAAGCAAATTAAAAGACTTTTTGCTTTTGTCTTTTTGTTTCGACTAATATGACCCAATTTATTAAGGATAAAGTTAAAGATGCCACGATATCATGGGGATTGGTTTGAGTGTGGGGCTTGTGCAATTTTAATGAGTGTTTCTCTTTAAAAGACTTCACAGAATTAATATGTATCAAGAAAAGTATTTTTTTTTTCCAAGGACCAAAAACTTCTGGGTAATTAATATTCATAGACTGTGCTTGTTAACACCCCCAATGCAAATGCAGTGGAGATCCAATTAACATAGAATGGTCCCAGAGGAATCGGAACGATAAGGGTTAAACGAGCTATTGAAATTGAAACTAGGCCTTTCGGCCCGTTTTTAAAACACTTATTTGTTTCAATAAAACGGTAATCCATGTAGCTGTGCGTTTCTCAGATTAAGGCATCTCTGTTGGGCTCTGGAGGCTCAGAATGAAGGTACTGATGTGTGTGCGGTACATGCACACGTTTGTGTGTGCGCTCGTGGTGCCCACCCGTCACTAATGCAGAAGTGCTGTAGCTGAGGTAGCTTTTATTTCTTATTCATAATCAGCTGGCGCTAGGCGGATAATAGACGTCAGTGTTCATTGAGAGAGCGGCGCGTCAGCCAGACCGCGGCTGACAGAGTAAAGTGCTGGGGTTCTGCACGTCTCTAGCAAGCTACAGGCCCTTCCCGTATCGTTCCCCAAGGGGGACGTTGAAAAACGCACCTGCCGAAGCGCTACAAGCATCTTGAAGACTTAATAATGTCAATAAACGTGATTGTCGTGTGATTTGATGATGATGTGCTGCAGCTGTTTGTTTTGTTTATATTTGACATGCACTTATTGCCTCACAGAATCAAATCTTCATCAGTGGATTATTACTGTAGAGAGGGTTTAAAACGTGGGAAGGACATTATAAAAACGTTTATGGCACACATAAAGATGCTAGAATGCATTATTTGTAATTATAAGCATCACAGGACAGCATTTGCACTTGTTTAGTAATTGCTTTGAGGAGGTAAAGAAATTACCCTTGACATTCAGAAGCTAAAACAAAAATTAGCTGTAGTAGCCATAAAATATCATATTTTCTACGTTTTTTACAACTTTAAAACTGTGGTTACGTGATATGAAAATGTCTTCGGTCTGATATGTGTCTTGTGTTAGCATCTGATATGTATTCATTGTATTTTATATTCATATTAAATTATATTTAATTATATTCGTAATTTTCATATAAAGTAACTAAATTTACTATGCTTGCACACTAGTATTACTGTTTGGCATTAATGTTTGACTCCAAACATTTGAACAGTATTATGTGCGTGTGTATATTATATATATATATCATAAAATATACACAGAGTACCATATCAAAGTTAAGTGTCGTTCTTTGGCAAAATGGGGAAATGATTTTAAAAAGTTGGTTGAATATGGTATTAGGGGAGGGACATCCTCATTCTATAGAGCTTTTGATCTGACAGAAATTGTGCAGTGCAAGATGAATATGTATTTTCCGTATTCCCAGAAGAGAAAGTGCATTTTAAATGTGCATATCTGCTGCTTTACAGTAAAAAAAAGAATTTGTGATTTTGATTTCATGAAGTTTTAAAATATCAAATATCACATGATCCTGTGTAAAAGGATTAAAGGAAATAAAAAAGCGAAAATCTCATTCTGTTAGTCCAGAATGAACAAGTCTGACCCCTCTTCCTCCAGCAAACCCAGTTATGTTCATCACAGCCCTTTCATGCCATCACTCCTGCCAGTAATAACCACTTCCTAGGTGTGCGGCAGTGATGTGGCCTCTATTCCAAAGAGAAATGGTGCTGGCCGCTGACTGCTTGTGTACCATTTGGAGAATGATATTCCCTGTCAGTGCCGTGATGTCTTCCCATAAATATCAGTGATGGCATCTTGTGTCCTAGGAATGACGCCCACCATAAATAGTTCCCCTTTTGCACACCATACACATAAATCCTTCACCCTACCCTCCTTTCCTTTTTTTCTTCCATAAAAAAGCAAGGAGAGAAGGAAAAGGTGATGTATTATTTACATGGGCAATAAAGAAACAAATGTTTTGCAGCATGGAAGAACACAGAGAGCAATTCCCCTCGCTGTGGTGGGCCGCGAGACGCTCTGAGCGTCAGTGAGCTGTTGTTATTTGCTTGTTTACAACCTCTGACATGATGTAATGGGACCGGCCGTGAAAGCACTAGCCAGCAAATGGCACAGAAAATAAGACGAGGCCTTTATTTCTGCACACACTCGCTGTCTATCTCGCTCGCTCACATTTGTTCTCCCAGTTTTTTTTCTTCTTACCCACTGTATACTCAAATATGTGCTTTTGACTACAGAGACATGAACCTTGACTGTACGTCACAGTGTTTTTGCATTAAGATCTCCCAGAGGTGAATAGAGAGGGAACGAGAAAAATATCATGTCCAGCCGTGAAATGCAAAAGTGAAATCTAGCAGAAAGAAATATTTATGACCATTTTCTGCTTGATTAGATGTGGGCGTCATGAGCCGAGAAAGACAGAGATGCCGGACAAAGAGCTGTGCGTGGCTTCTGAACAAATGTTTAGAGCGAACACAAGCAAGTGTTTGATTGTTTTAATGATTGTACTGTAAATAGGAATTGGAGAGATTGAAGTATCCATCAGTAGTGCTTGTTCTCAGACTGTAATCGACTACGCCACTATTATTCCCTGAAAATCGGTCTGGACGTAATGTCAGTAATATACTGTAGATCTGTCAACTTCTAGAGTTTATACTTTTTATACCTTGTTTTATACCTTGTTTAGTTTTATCTGTTTTAATTTTTTTTTCTGTTAGATTATCTTTTAGTGGGTGAAACATTTGTCAAAAGAAGGTGGTACTTAAATACATTTTTTGTGTATATATATATATATATATTAGTGGTGGGCCGTTATCGGCGTTAACGTGCTGCGTTAACGTGAGACTCTTATCGAGCGATAAAAAAAATTGCCGTTAATCTATTCTCAAAGTTGTATTAGGAGCTGGGTCTTTTCTACGCAAACTATGATGACTTTCACCTTGATATTTTAGCACGGATGTACCTAGCCAAATTGTACTGTAGGGAGCGAGAACGAGTCTTCGAACCTGCGTGTGTGCCTACTGTGAAAGTACCACATCAAGCGTGAACGCTTTCTTCCGAACTCAGGTGCACACCCACGAACCGTACTCGAGTCCTGACGAGCGTGACTGACGTACGGCAGAGAGCTGTAAATCTCCTTTCTGCTCGTCGTCAGCGCTCTTAAAGGGGTACTTGAGCGCTGAAAAGATGAATCTCTATTTTAACTCGATCATTACTGTAGCAGAAATGTGAAATTATTTTTGAATGTGATGCCTTCTAGACTGAAAATGTATTTTTGTCTCATGGGGATGAAAGACAACAATTCCCAGAATGCACTTCGCTGCCCTACGCTAGGCACGACATGGTTTACTTGCCCACCACGTTCATTTTCATAAAATCAGTTCAGTTAGAGACGCTACAATTAAAAACTGAACATGTCTGTTCAATATATTATGAGTGAGTCGATTGAGTGTCACGGCCGTCACGGCACAAACACGGAGTCGGATTACATTCATCACATGAGCTGAGGTAAGCGTGGGATTCGCGGCCGCATACATTCACAGCACGTGAACAGTATGGCGCATTTTCAGTTCATGTCTTTGGAAACTTAACTTTCATAGGAATTCATTTGAAAAGTTGAAACACTCACTTTGCTCTCCACCGCTCCGTTTACATGAATCTCCGCAGCTCCCCGAGCCGAGTGCTGTGAGTGCGATGTTGAAAACATGTGGAAATAGCGCCCTCTGCTGGCTGTAGTCTTCAGCCTCTGGCCAAAAACTCCTCCGATGATATTTGCGTCATCGGAGGAATTTTTCCATAAATAAAATAAATAAATCTCTCTTCTCAGGGTCATATAAGGGGGAAAAGTACAATAATTTGAATATACTCCTGGGTTTCTACTGATACAAAGCTTAATGCTAATCGTTGAAGTAACCCTTTAAAAACATTTGCAGTACATTCGCGGCAGATAGACGCAGGTGCCATTACGTACTGAAGCTTTGAAAACAAAGCCAACAGTTCAAAAACAAAAATATAAAAGTTAGGTGAACAATGCTATTCATTTTGCCACCTTCTCTTTCGACGTCGTTACCAAGTACCGCGGTAAACAGCTGCTGCTTTGATGACGCAAACGCACCCCGGTTCGGACCCAAAAATATAATATGAACACGTTCCAGCGGGGGCAGGGGGAGCAATCAAAATCGGGTCAGGTCCAGGCAATCGAACCAAGTGTGAAAGCACCAGTCATTATTTGGGTAGCGCACACATTCTGAATGTGTGAAAGTGTCTGAATGTGTATATATATATTTGGTCAATAACAAAAGTTCATCTCAATACTCAGTTATATACCCTCTGTTGGCAATGACAGAGGTCAGACGTTTTCTGTAGGTCTCCACAAGGTTTTTACACACTGTTGCTGGTAGTTTGGCCCATTCCTCCATGCAGATCTCCTCTAGAGCAGTGATCTTTTGGGGCTGTCGCTGGGCCGCACAGATTTTCAACTCCCTCCAAAGATTTTCTATGGGGTTGAGATCTGGAGACTGGTTAGGCCACTCCAGGACCTTGAAATGCTTCTTACGAAACCACTTCTTCGTTGGGCGGGGGCGGTGTGTTTGGGATCATTGTTATGCTGGAAGACCCAGCTATGTTTCATCTTCAATGCCCTTGCTGATGGAAGGAGGTTTTTACTCAAAATCTCACGATACATGGCCCCATTCATTCTTTCCTTTACACGGATAAATCGTCCTGGTCCCTTTGCAGAAAAACAGCCCCAAAGCATGTTTCCACCCCCATGCTTCACAGTAGGTATGGTGTTCTTTGGATGCAACTCAGAATTATTTCTCCTCCAAACACAACAAGTTGAGTTTTTACCAAAAAGTTATATTTTGGTTTCATCTGACCATATGACATTCTCCCAATCCTCTTCTGGATCATCCAAATGCTCTCTAGCAAACTTCAGACGGGCCTGGTCATGTACTGGGTTAAGCAGGGGGACACGTCTTGTTACTTTGGTCCCAGCTCTCTGCAGGTCATTCACTAGGTCCCCCGATGTGATTTTTTTTCATAGTTGAAGTGTACCTATGCTGAAAATTACAGGCCTCTCTCATCTTTTTAAGTGGGAGAACTTGCACAATTGGTGGCTGACTAAATACATTTTTGCCCCACTGTGTTTGTGTGTGTGTGTGTGTGTGTGTGTGTGCGTGTGTGTGCGTGTGTGTGCGTGTGTGTGCGTGTGTGTGTGTGTGTGTGTGTGTGTGTGTGTGTGTGTGTTTGTGTGTGTGTATATGTATATAAATGTGTATGCTGCTTCTCTGTATAGCCCAGGTCAGGCTTGACCTGGGGAATGCGGCACCTGTAGCCCATTTCCTGCACACGCCTGTGCACGGTGGCTCTGGATGTTTCTACTCCAGACTCAGTCCACTTCTTCCGCAGGTCCCCCAAGGTCTGGAATCGGTCCTTCTCCACAATCTTCCTCAGGGTCCGGTCACCTCTTCTCGTTGTGCAGCGTTTTTTGCCACACTTTTTCCTTCCCACAGTCTTCCCACTGAAGTGCCTTGATACAGCACTCTGGGAACAGCCTATTCGTTCAGAAATTTCTTTCTGTGTCTTACCCTCTCGCTTGAGGGTGTCAATGATGGCCTTCTGGACAGCAGTCAGGTCGGCAGTCTAACCCATGGTTGCGTTTTTGAGTAATGAACCAGGCTGGGAGTTTTTAAAAGCCTCAGGAATCTTTTGCAGGTGTTTAGAGTTAATTAGTTGATTCAGATGATTAGGTTAATAGCTCATTTAGAGAACCTTTTCATGATATGCTAATTTTTTGAGATTTTCATGAATTTTGGGTTTTCATGAGCTGTATGCCAAAATCATCAGTATTAAAACAATAAAAGACCTGAAATATTTCAGTTGGTGTGCAATTAATCTAAAATATATGAAAGTTGAATTTTTATCATTACATTATGGAAAATAATGAACTTTTATCACAATATGCTAATTTTTTTAGAAGGACCTGTATGTTTATATATGCACCGCTACTAAATTTCTCCGCTGATACCAATTAAGGAAAAAGAAGGGCAAGGAATATCATTACTATAATATTAGAAGTTAATAGAGCCCAAACTATTATATTCAACTACTGTTTTTTTTTCAGATATTCAAATGTTTGTATACTAATTAGGGATGGAACGGTATGAAAATTTCATATCACGATTATAGTGACCCACATTATCACGATTATCAATATTATCACGGTTTTGTTCAAATGAGATTAAAGTTTCTGAAAACATTTCAACAAGTTTTATATTTGAAATTCAACAAACAACAGAAAAAAACAAGTAGCTCTATGCACTTTTTTAAGCAAGATTCTATTCTGTGGGATTTTCTTCTTTATGGCCATCGTCAATAGCATTGCATTATATAACAGTGCACATCCACGTATCACAACGGACACGCTCTCTCATTTCATTCAAATACAACTCTGTTTTATATTGAAAATGAAATCAGAGGACTTTACTATTAATAATACTAATTATTGCTATAACTTCTTGTAATCATCTTGCCTGGACCATTGTTTTGTACACTGTACAAAATGGATTTATAAACCGGTAAGATTTAAAACATTAATCTCAATTCAATATGTCCACGTAATTATTTATGTGGAAAAGAAAATCTGTGTAAAATACATTATTATCCCTTAAATGTCAGCCTAGTCTTGTCTGAACTTGTTTGTTCGTCTTTGGCTCAAAGCCACTTGCTGCACGTTACTTCACGTTAATTTCAAGTGAGTGAGATCAAATATATAGTATTGAGGTCAAAGTCCACTTGCCTTGCGTTCACAATCTTCACAGATTTGAAGGGTTTCCCCCTATTACAGCGACTTTCTTCTTGTCTGCATGTTCTACAGACAGGGTGACCATCTTCGATTAAGTTTCCCTCAGGACTTTTGCGAAAGCCAGAATATGACCATACCTCAGAATTGGTCCTTTTAGAAGGCTGCAAAATCTCTCGGCGCTGTCACTGCCTTCTGCCATTTCTTCTCATTTAAAATAAACAATGTTGCCGATGCCAGAATGATGCTGGCTGGACGCGATTTACCTTGAGTTTTCAAAATTGTGATAATCAAACACGGTTTTAAAGATAATTAAATTTTAAACGCTATTACTAATTGTCAGTGCATTTTATCGTGGTTTATGCTGATATCTGTAATCGTTCCATCCCTAATACGAGTTGCACATTAAGATCATCATAATTTTCATAAACACTTGTCGTAATGAAAAATGTATTTCAAGATATATATATATATATATATATATATATATATATATATATATATATATATATATATATATATAATTGTAAATAAGCTCCTCTCTAGTTTTTATTTATTTATTTATTTATTTTATAACTAACTAATGAACTGTGTACATTGGATTCCTTTCCAATGTGTAGTGATATTGTTCAGAAACTGATTGAGCGTTTACATGAGATCTGATTAATTTTGGTAAGTTTCTGGTATCTTTCAACATACCTTTTGAGGTTTGTGCATGTTTTTTGTGTATTCAATTTAAAGAAAAGACTTCCGCTTGAGCTAAGGCTCTACAGTTACATTTAAGAGCGTTAAAATACCATTTATCATTTGGATTTTGTGATAAAATGGACAGAATTTGAAAGCTGAGACTTTGTTTCTTATCAGATTTTACAAAGCACAAAAACTGTGGACCTGGCAACCCTGGCTTAAGCTACAGGTGATTCATGAGGTTAAATAGAGCCTGCTTTAACATCGCTATTTTTTTAACTGTTAATGTGTTATTGATTTACTTTGACAGCTCTAAATTCAGATAATTTACTCACACAGTACAGTATCTGATACGTTTGTCTGCCTCTTTTTGATTGACAGGATATAATCAGCCCTGATCATTGGCTGTTTTTCACCAATAGTGAAAATAATTGCTTTTATCTGCCAATACCGATTATTGTCAGATACGTTGGTACCAGGGCTTGACATTAAACCCGCCAACCCGGATGGATTTCAGCTGTTGCGTGTAACAGTCACTCCCACTAGCCACTTTGACGGGTTGAGTTTGTAGTCTTCTCAAAAGGCACATGCGATTCTGTTGAGCTTATGAATGCAATGTATAATATTCAGAGGTGTTCAGATTAGTCATCGCTGAAATGCTGGAGTTTTGTTCTGTGCGTGCTCTTACTCACTGAAATCTGCTCTCTCATCATAAGGGTCATTGTCAAGGGTTTGTGGGTAATTTCCCTGATGTCCTCCTATCAACAGAACTTTCTGTAATATAAGACTTCTTAGTGAAATGCTTATTTTGTATTTGACTGTAATCTGTCTTCATAAACGCTTATTGTTATGGTATGATAAACATTTCTATTATCATTAGATCTTACAGCACAATAATTCAACTAGCATGCGTGATGATGAAAAGCAGCACTTGTAAATAATCTCTTAATTGCAATATTAATTCAATTGTTTTGTGCACAAGCAGTCTGTTCAGCTCTCCGGATGGCATATTTGATCCGAAAGCAAGCATGTGACATTTCTCAAGGAACAGAGCATGTGTAAAATTGTGAGAGTATGATTAATTTTTCAATTTCTCTCTGCGGATATCTAATAATTGTGCCCACAGATAGCCAAAGGCTGCTATTAAACATTAAAATGCAGGGAAAAAAGAAACCGCAAACAAAACCGAAGGAAAGTTATCACTTCTCTAGGGCAACAGATAAAATAAAGCAAACTAGTCAAGGTTTGTTCAAATCTTTTACACTTTATACTACTGTAGGATTTTTATACATTATTTTAAGGCAAAAATGTAGTTTCATTTAATGCCAATGTAATTCACTGCTAAAGGAACAGTTTACCCCCAAATTATCATCTTTTAATAATTATTTACTCAAATTATTTCCAAAGGCATACTACTTCTTTTTCTGTTGCACGCAAAAGGAGAAAATTTGAAAAATATTCTCATTTCTATTTTCCATACAATGAATTTAAAAGGGAAATTGGCTGTCGACTAGACCTGCACAATTCTGGGAAAAATATGAATCACAATTTTTTTAGCTTAAAATTGATATCACGATTCTCTGCAACAATTTATTTTTTCTCATGAAGTGTAATGTTTATTGCACACATGAACCATGACAAAACAAATTGGCAGTACCAAAAATATTTATTTTGGCACATATAGAACATTGCACATCACCACAAGCCTGTAAAGATAGAGGCTTTAATGAATAAAGAAGAAACACTCTTTAACTGCTTACCTTTTGTACAATTAACATTCAACTGGCCATTCAAGTAGGTTACCAATAATAGAAGTTTAACGGACTGTGCTGAATATGGCCTGAACATGGCTCTAAATATGCTAATTGAAATATCATTCAACAATGAAAGAAAAGGAGCATCAATTCACCCTTCACCGCCAGTTTGATTGACAGGCGATCTGACCAATCACATCGCCGAATCTGCTGTTTTGTCCGCCAAAACATACAGGAGAGTTAGTAGATTAACGTCGGTGGACTTGAACAAAACATAATTTTATATCAAAATAGTTAGGTATTGAAAGGAACTCTCTATATTTGCAGGGCTCAATGCAAAGAAGCTTTTCCCTACCGGTTCATTCTGGTCCAGATTTTCACTTGCCCTGCAAAATTTGCACTGGCCCCACCACAAAAAAGTATTAGTAGTTTAATAAATATTAAGACAAGTAAGCAGTCAGTACTAAAATAAGAAAAAAATAAAAAATTTCAAGCAGTAGCACAAATAAATAGAATCAGGGTAAGACTGGGGGACCCTGTGCTTGAGTTTATGTTTGGGCCCTATACGCTATAAAGACCTCAACTACAACATCATTATAGAGTAGCAAAAAATACACAACAATTAAAATATACTTTGAGTTTCCTAGAACAATTAATATGCAACATGCCTACACTGTAAAATAAGCTTTTTTTTACTTTTTTTTTTTTTTTTTACAAAATTACATTAAAAAAAGAAAGAAATTGGGTTGAACCCAGGGAATGGGTTATTTTAATACAGAGATTGGGTTGTTTTAACACAGTGGTTGGGTTAAATTTTTGCTTAAAACAACCCAATCGCTGTGTTAAAACAACCCAATTGCTGGGTTAGTCCATTTTCAACCCAACTTGGGTTGTTTTTAACCCAACATTTTTTAGAGTTATGTCAGATCAAAATGTCAAAATGTAATGTAACCTTCACCCTTTAAATACTTTGGTCATTTCAAGAATTATTTATGCAATTTTTATATTATTTATTTGATAGAATTAAAAGAGCAGTTTCATGTCTATCTTTATATTGTTCAACTGGTCGAGGATATGGGATTTAAAGTAGGCTACTTAGTAATAACAATGGAGTAAATAGTAAATATTGAATTCATATTGCAAATTGTATTTATGAATGGGTATCTTAAATAAATAATTTACTCATCTGATTCGTTCAAATAGCCTACGCTGATTCTTTCCGGAATAAAACAGTGTTGCTCAGAGACGCAGCGGTTAAAGAGCTACATTCTGGTGACATTTCTGCCCCGCTATGGCCGTGAGACGGGAGAGAGCGCTGAAAACCCTTCAGATCGCATATGGTTTAGTTGGAAAAGTCACAGAAACAATCATTCTCAAAAAATGACGCATGAATATGAGAAGCGTTTAGACGCGGTTCTCTGCGTGCGCTTTGTGTATATGCCCAGAGAAAACAGTGCGCAAGTTCTTACACGTCTTTCCGCGAAACGGTTTAAAATCGTCTTAAACTGAAAAAAGAGACTTAAAACAGGCTTTCTAGTTTCTGAATAACAAGCAGATTTTTGATGACAAGCAACCAAAAACCATGATCTCTCTCAAAATCTGGAGCTGAAATATTGTGCTTATCAATGAACAAGAAGGAAGAGATGATCAGTTCACGAGCAGCTTTAACTGAGGCGCTACAGCGATCACAACACATTAAAGAGCCACAAAACCGTATTTATCGTTTACATTTCTTTAAAAAAATTACACAATTTGAAAGTGAGACCTTTTCATATCAAAAGTAACTTGTGTCCTTTTTATCGGCGTGTTGTCAGTGTCCTCTTTGCTCTGTGATTTATTTTCTCTACGTGAGTCGTGAGATCATGTGTATGGTGTGAGAACGCCATGGCTTGTTGGACATAGCAACAGTAACTACTACTTTTTTTGGAACAAGTTTGGTTTGAGACTGAGAGATTGTCTATTTCCGAACTACCGCTCGTGTGACAGGTGAAACACGTGACTAAAAGGTGCTTTTTTTCATTGGCTGAGGGTGAAGCCCTGAACTTTGTCCTTTCAAAATAAAGGCTGATTTTTTTTTTTAAATCAAAGTCATTTAAAAAATAAATTGTGAAAAAGGTGAATCGAGATCGCGATTTTATAACAATTTATCGTGCAGGCCTACTGTCGACCTCTGAAAATGCCGTCTGCAACAGGTTTGATATACTGTAGCACAGGGCTATTCAAATCTTACCCTGGAGGGCCAATGCACTGCAGATTTTAGCTCCAACCCTGATCAAACTTACCTACCTGTGATTTTCTAATGATCCTGAAGACATTGATTAGCATGTTCAGGTGTGTTTGATCAGGGTTGGAGCAAAAATCTGAAGTGCATTGGCCCTCCAGGGTAAGATTTGAATAGCCCTGCTGTAGCAGATTCCTTTAAGAGTAGTGTATTTTGTGTGTCTATACATTATGTGCAGATGTTTGATTGTATTTGAGATGATAAAAAGATTCTATCTCCGCCCGTCTATCGTCATCATTCTCCCGGCCTCCGTCTTTCCTAAATCCCCAACCCCCTCCTGCTTAGCAGTCTTTATCACTTTGCTCTTTCCTCTTAATATCATCTTCATCTCGGATTGCCATGGCACAGGGGAGATGCGCTTGTTGATCAAATTTGACTCGCGTAATGCTCAGCGATCCGCTTTGCTGAAGTGTCCGCAATGTGTGCTGAATGCTGAGGACAAGCACCGCGGTGGTGCGGTGATTGATTGATTCAGCCTGTCACAGGACAAGATAACAGCATCAGTAAATACTGATGGAGTAGCTCACTCTACTCCTCCACAGCAGGCCACCATGGGGGCAACATGTGTTTCAATGTGCCCTGGCCCCCTCAGGAACTGGGTTATATCGAGGTAGAGGTGTGTATTTCGCTTCAATTATATTTATTTCTAGTGTAGTTATTTTAAAGGAACAGTTCACCCAATAATGATAATCCTACCATTATTGACTCATGTCCTTATAAACCATTTTCAGTGCTCAATTTAATTTGTGTTTTCACAAGAACTGAGGAAAAACACAAATTTAAGTTGTTATTCAACTTAAATTGAATAACAACTTATAATTGTGTTTTTTCTCACCTTCTGAAGACTTTAAATGTAACTCTTTTGTATAAACTGCTTTTATGGTACTTTTTTGGAGCACAACAGCCCCAGAATACACTACTGTTCAAAGGTTGTTTTTTTTTAACACTTTTGTTCAGCGGGAATGTGATAAATGGCTCAAAAATTACAGTAAACATGTTCTAATGTTTCAGAAGATTTCTAATTCAAATAAATGCTGCTATTTTGAGGATTCTTTTCATCAAAGAATCCTGATAAAAACATAATTTCACAAAAAATATTAAGCAGCACAACTGAGGGCGGCAGTGGCTCAGTGGTTCATGTAGATTGTCTACAAACCGGAAGGCTGGTGGTTCCACCTGACCAAGTGTCGAGGTGTCCATGAGCAAGACATCTAACCCCAGCTGCTCCCGACGAGCTGGATGGCGCCTTACATGGCTGACACCGCCGTCGGTGTGTGAATGAATGAGTGAATGGGTGAATGTGAGGCAATATGTAAAGCGCTTTGGATGGCCATTGGTCTTTTAAAAGCGCTATATAAATGCAGTCCATTTACCATTTACAACTGTTTTTAACATTGATAATAAGAAGAAATGTCAGAATGATTTGTGAAGGATGACACTGAAGACTGCAGTAATGACTGGAGTAACTGGAGTAAATATTAAATTGTAATATTTCACAGTATTCCTGTTTTTACTGTAATTTTGGGCAAACAAATGCAGCCTTGATGAACATAAGAGGCTTCTTTCAAACATTTAAAGCATCTTACCGACCCCAAACTTTGAAATGGTAGCTTGTACTTTTGTTGTACAGGAAAGAGCAGTGTGAACAGTCTCCTAAACATCTTATTTTGTGTCCACAGAGGACAGAAAGTCGTACAGGTTTAATACTACATGAAGGTTAGTAAATACTGATCTTCATTTTTGGATGAATCTCCTTCCTCTATGTGGTCTTGTTGACAGGTCTTAATCTTGATAACACTACTTAAGTTAGTGTTAATCAAATGCTCTTTTGCTGGCTTCTCCCTCATTAATCAGCTGCTGATAAAGCCATGTTAGGATTTGCCAAAAAAAGAAAAAGAAATTGTGTACAATAAATTAGTTCTTTATCTTCTTAATAAAATCAAAGCGGACATGTGGAATGATTGAGGTTATTTATAGGCCATTGGGGAGATAGACAGAACTCTTGAGATGGTAGAGAAGGGAAAAGGGAAAGTTCTGGACAGGGAGGCTAGAATTGAACGTCCTAGTGAATATCATCTCTTTTTTTTCTCACTGTATTTTTCTCTCTTTATAATTGACACCCAGGCTCACCTTTTACACTTAAAGGGATAGGTCACCTAAAAAATTAAAAGTCTGTCATCATTTACTTACCCCCATGCTATTCCAAACCTTTGACTTTATCTTCTGTGGAACACAAATAAGGATAAAATATCTCTGTTGTTTTTGTCCATGTGATGTAAGTCAAAGGGGTCCAATGTTGTTGTTGACCTAGTCTCGCGTAGCCAGATCTTAAAGGGTTACTTCAGCGATTTAGCATATGGCTTTGTATCAGTAGAAATCTGGTAGTATATTCGAATGATCGTGCCCCCCTTTCATATCGCCCTGAGACGAGAGATTTATGTATTTTATTTCTAGAAAAAATCCTCAGATGATGCAAATATCATCATTTTGCGTCATCGGGATATTTTTTGGCCAGAGGCTAAAGACTATAGCCAGCAGTAGGTGCTATTTCCGCATGTTTTCAACCTGCCCATGGAGGGTGGGATCTCATTCACAGCGCTCGGCTCGGGCAGCTGCAGGGATTGATGTAAACGGAGTGGTGCGGAGCAAAGTGAGTGTTTCAACTGTTCAAATTCATTCCTGTGAAAGTTAAACTTCCATAGGCATGATCTGAAAACGCGCCAGACTGAACACCTGCTGTGAATGAATGCCGCGGCCGCACTTACCTCCGCTCTAGTGATTAATGTGATCTGACTCCTGCTGCGTTTGTGCCGTGACTCTCGTTAGGCTCACTGACATTATATTGAACACGTTCAGTTTTTAATTGTAGTGTCTGTTCTCTAACTGAACTGATTTTATGAAAATGAATGCGGTGGGCAAGTGTTCCAGTAATCCAGTACCCGTGGCTTTGGGAGTGGCCTCGTAGGGCAGCGAGTGCATTCTGGGAGTTGTTGTCTTTCATCCCCATGAGACAAAAATACATTTTCTGGCTTTTCTCAGTCTAGAAGGCACCAAATTCTAAAATAATTTCACATTTCTACTAGATTAATGACCCAGTGTAAATACAAAGCTTAATGCTACATCACTGAAGTAACCCTTTAAGACTGACGGCAGAAGGATCTGGACTCTATCACAGCTTTCATTGGTCAAGGACAGCCCAGAGGCCGTCTGACTGACATGTAACTCAACCAATCACAGTTAGTTTTGTTCCACATCATGTTTAGGGGAGTGAAAAATAAAGTCGATGTCTCTGCAATGACAGACCGGCGTGCATCTATGAAGTATTCATTCAAGAATGTTGTGCAAGTTTACTGCAACAATGGAGCCGCAATTTCCACATACTTTTGAAAATCCAGTGTTTAGTTGATCCTGGAAAGCGCTCATTTTCACAGCTGTAAACACTACTGCGTTTATCCTCCACAAGAGGTTGGCATCAGAGCATTTGTTTCCAGGGGGTGGCGACTTTGAAACTCCTGAAGTTTTTCCAAGTAAGTGTGCCATATGCATCAGACATTGAGCCATAGGCGTCACATGACATCTGAGGCTGAGAATACGGTTGATCCAGATGTTCTTCAAAATACATTTTGTTTTCTGCAGAAGTTTAGTTAGAATCTTAAGCAGCACAGTTCAATGTGAGTAAATCAAGGCCTCAACCTATCCCATGGAACAGTTTGGGATAGGCCTCAACCTATCCCACAATCCTCAACTCTTGAATACAGCTCAGTATACTGTTCCTACTTAGCATTTCAGTTGAGGCAATCTATGAACTGCGTTAAGAAAATGAGTTTCCACAGAGTGTGTATATGCTGTGTGTGTGTGTGTGTGTGTGTGTGTGTGTGTGTGTGTGTGTGTGTGTGTGTGTGTGTGTGTGTGTGTGTGTGTGTGTGTGTGTGTGTGTGTGTGTGTGTGTGTGTGTGTGTGTGTCATCTGTTTTTAGCCATCTTACTAAAGCCAGAAACACACACATATTTCAAACAGATGTTGAAGTTAGGAGGCACACAAGATCCCACAATCAAAATAATTATCCTTACAGCCCAATGTTTATGAAGTGTTTATGTGATACTAAGCATTGGGTCTCACTGAAGTAGCTATCATGTGTTAAACACGTTAAAGTGCTTGTCAATCTTTAAACACCTTTACAAAAAAAAAATGATTTTGAACACTGCAAACAATTAACACAACATCATTTTTGTATTCATACTCATACTAAATTGCATTGTTCTAGATCCATTTCAATTGCAAATAATTGCTAGTCACATTTTATTTTTAATATATATATTTTATTTATATGTAATTGTATTATTAAAATATATATTTTATTATTATAATTATTATTTATAAAGTTATTTTATTTTTAGGGGAGCATATTAAAGGGTTATTTCACCCCAAAAATTCTGTCATCGTTTACTCACCCTTGTGTCGTTCCAAACCCGTAAAATTTTCGCTCGGCTTCGGAACACAAATGAACCAATGAGGTTTGTTTTCGCGCATCAAGCATGTACGGTTGATCCTCTGTTTATGTTCACTGATCAATGTTTATATGTGAATAAAAGCATACATTTATTCTGTTCATCATATAAAGTGATTGTGTCTCTTTACCTTTAACAGTCTTGTTAACCCTCTAACAAGAGACCAAGAAATGTTAAGAAGGGATGGTGTGAGCCAGATTTGATTTTGTATAGTCTGCAGGAGCACCACTGCTCAGTGGGTCAGTGCACTTACCACTAAGCCACAGCTCCAACATTTAAAATTAAGTTTTCTTTTGTACATTTTTACATATATTGTTTTTTTTACCTGCTTCTTTCATTTAATTGAATCCTCTCACTTTCAGAAAGAACTTCTCTCATCTGTTAATGAACACACACCTTTTGTTGAGCAAAAAACCCGAAGAACTTCATATTTCACACCAGCAATGAAAGCGTGCAGCTTTTCACAGTCACTGAATGATGCACAATATAAGAGCTCGCCGTAATAAAGTCAATTAATTGGCGCCCGTGGCTATAACGTGGACATTGTGTATAGATGGAGATATTTAATTTAGGCCAACAGTCCCCGTGTTTGTTCCATGGGGATCGAGGGACAGTGGTGCGTCCCGAATGAATCAAGCAGTAAATGACGAGCAGAAAAATAGGTAATTATGTTAATCTCACAAATGAATGAGACGCTGACCTCTCGCATTAATTGATTTTATGCGCCTGAATCGTATTTATCTCTCTTTTGATATATTTTTCCATTAACATTTCTGATGTAATTAAAGAGGTTTTATTTTGAAGGAAATTAGCCCTGGATGCTGGCGACCATTAAAGGAAGAGAGTCACTTTTATGCCGCGTTAACGAGACAGTGGCGTGTTGGCGGTGTTTTAGCTGTGCCACGCTTGCCCGCACAAAGACCTTAAAGCTTAAATAGCCCCTATTCTTTAACCTTAATCACTGCGTTGCCTTGCCAGATACTCTGCCTGACCGCGTACACGCGCCCCATCGTGAGCACCCGTGTGCGCTTACGCCCTTTCCGGGTTCTCATTTTTGCACCTAATCAGCAAAAAATTAAACTCGTTGTGGGCTTTGCTCCATATTAAATGGGTGATTATTGGTAATAAATACTTTTTTTTTAATACTCAGTTATTACATAGGCAGTTTTCTTGCTTCAGTTAATGAGTGTAATTTGATTTGGTTGAGAGATTACAGTCCTCTCAGAATTAATGCGGCAATCCCGTCCCCTGGATTTAAAGACATCTCGGATTCTTCACAGGTCGTGTGCTTCTGCGAAGCTTCCTCTCTCACATAGCAGCTAATGGAGTTGAACAGCAGTCTGTCACTTCACTATATAGCCCATGTGCCCTTGGTTCCTGCCGAGCTTGTTGTTTAGAAGCTCCGTTGTCGTTTAAGTTTTAAATGGGGTTTACCAAACTGGTTCAAGTGGATGCTCTGCCGTTTAAAGTTTTTTAAGCGGAGAAAAAGTTTGTGACCAAATGAGGGTGCACAGCTTAGTGTTAATCTCGCACAATCAAACCACAAACGTTACTTCCATTCCTCAGAGAGGTGGCACAAATTTCTTCCTTGATCTGACAGTTTCATATTTTTTATAACACGTCTGCTGTAACGCTTTCAGTCCGTCGCATAACTCGCCTTCAGCTCTGAAGGTGTGATCATCTAGTGCCGAGGGAGTTTTGATGTCGACCAGATGCTGACAAGCTTTTTATTTGTCACTTTCTGATTAATGTTTCTTTAAGTATCGCCAAGACACTTCCAGTAATGTTTTTTTATTTTTTTTATTTAAGTATAAATCACAGTGTCGATTTACTCTATCATACTCTTGAGTTTCTGAAGCAATCTTAACATTGTCTTAAACAATACTTTGATTTGCAAAGATAAAATCTGTATCAGTAGAAAAATAATATAATATACACTACCATTCAAAAGTTTGGGGTCAGTAAGATTTTTTTTTAAATAATGCTTAATGCTTAATACTTTTAATACTTTTCATTCTGCATTAAATTGATCAAACATTTCAGTAAAGACTTTAACATTGTTACAAAAGCGTTCTATTTCAAATAAATGCTGCTCTTTTGAACTTTCTATCCATTAAAGTATCCTGAGAAAAATGTATCATGGTTTCCACAAATATATTAAGCCCCCGACTCAACTGATTTCAACATTGTAATAATAAAGTATAATAGTATTTCACAATATTACTGTTTTTCTGAATTGACACTTGAATAAAACATAACAGGGAACTTCATTAATATGCTTGATAAATAAAAAGGTGTATCTTCTGAGCACAAAAAAAAGTTTTTTCCTTTTCATCTGAAAAATTTCTCTTTTTATTGTAATTTCTTATTTTTTAGACATTTCTGCAGTCCATCCCCATGCAGTAGACACCTTCAGCATCTCTTTTTTATGACAAAAGCAATCTCGTTCTTTTCTCTTCCCCTCTCTCTCCCTGGGATAACATTACCCAAGTTGGAATGACTTGAGCCGAGTCTGTAATTCCCATGAAGCTGCTCCCTCTCTCAGCAACTCAATCCCAGACCGTGGCCAATCGCACTGTGATATATCAAGAGCTTTCTCTCCAGGCTCACTGCCTAATGACACCAGGAGCTGACCCTTTGTGTCTTCTTCAACCAAGAGCATCACACACACACACACACACACACACACACACACACTGATAAAGCTGACTTCAGGTGAGATGAGTCTATGAAAACGATACCACAGAGATTTTGCAGAGAGGCTTGTGAATTATAGTGCCTGTGTGTATCTTTGTCAGTTACAGAAATTGGCCTTTTTGACAGATAAGTACTTGACTTTAAGTTGGATATCCAGTGGTAAATTATGAAAAGTGAACCCTTTGCTAAGTCATAAATTTGTGTTTTTCAAAATTTAATTTTCATGTTATTTTAATTTGACATATTTTTCTTTAAAAAAAAATGTTTCTTCACTCTGGGTTGTTCGGAATTGTTCAGCACTTCTGTCCATTGACTGGATCATGAAAGTGATCTGTAAAATTGCAGGTTGACGGTAGCTGAAAAGGAAAGATAGTGTAGAAGTGAGTTATTCAATTTGGGTGAAAGGCTATGAAGATGAATATATTTTTTTACAGCCAGTCATTCACGATTTGATTACATTTTGAATTTGTGTTGATTTAAGCTGGTTTGAAATCTGGTTCTTTTGAACAATCTGCCGATTTTGCCACTAGATTATGCATTTGCATGCAGAATCAACTTATCAGCTTTTTCTAACATCAGCCCACCACTTTCATTTTGACGCTCTACTGTAATGACAACAAGACTGACCATGCTTGATATAAAACCCCAAACCCGTTTTTGATACAAAATCAAGACAAAAATCAAGGCACTAAAATCTAAATACTAATCAGAGACAGCCATCGCTGTATTTGTAAGTACCTCTCACACCCGCTTATTCAGTCTGATGCAACATCGCAAGCATAAATGCAATAACAGAAAATAATAAGTTCCTATATTCGACATTCTCTCTAAATCCCCAGAACTGTTTGCATGTTCTGGCCATTTTCCATGTTGACAAATGGATTACTGGAGCAAGCAGTGGCAGGTTTACCTGAGCATTACATCCTCAAGGAGAAATATGTCAGATGGCATTGTGTTTGTGTTTGTTTGTGTTGTTCCCCCCAAAATGAAAATTCTGTCATCATTTACTCACCCTCAAGTTGTTCCAGCCTTGTATAAATTTCTTTATTCTGCTGAACACAAAATAAGATATTTTGAAGAATTGGGGGAACTAAGCAGTTGATGTATCCCTATTAACTTGTGAGTGAACTATCCTTTTAAGTTCCCTTCCATCACCCTTCCAAACAACTCCTCAGTCACAACTGACATCCTCAGGGTTCCCACACTGATGGAAAACCTGGAAATATTAGTGAGTTTTAAAACAGTGATTGTTAGTGTTAAAGTTCCCATTCTTTGCATGTTTTCGAAGCTTTGATTATGTTAACAGTGTGCAATAAAACATGTGTTCATGTTTCGTGTGTAAAAAAACACAGTATTTTTTACACAATTTACTTATCTGTATACGGCTGTTTTCACTGATGAAAAAACGGCCTGATGATTTCCTTGTTCTATGAAGTCCCTCCTTCAGAAATACTTAATGAGTTCTGATTAGGCCAGCGCTTCCCATGTTGTGATTCGACAGCAGCTTAGCGCACGTTGCCCGGAGAGGTCCCGCCTCTTACCATAACGGGGAGATACGCACACTCAATGTTATTGCAAAAATGTCTATATTGCCTTATCAATTTGAGCCGGAATCAGACCCGGAGAATATCGGATCGATTACAACCTGCTCAGGAAAGACTTTTGCAGGATGTTTCACAATGGTAAGCTATCTATTCAGTAGTTGTCATGCTTTTATATATGGCTGTTACAAATTGTATGCGTGGCTGCAGCTGAACGAGCATGTGGTTTAACAGTAAACAACAGATATAATAAAAAAATCATTTAAACTGATCATTATAAACACCAACAATCGATGGTGTCTGAATACACTTTTTAAAAAAGTTTTTCGGATTAGTTTCTACGTTAGTTAACAAAGCTAAACAGCATTGCACTTTGTGTAATGAGTTACATAAACTGTTAAACGGACCAACTTAAATAATAAAATACACTTACCGGTTGTGGTCCATAAATAACGCCTTCTCCAGACAAAGAGGGAACTGCGTCATCTTTTAAGAATAATCTTTCTGCGAATCCGGCATTAAACTGATTGAGATTGAGGAAGCAGTCCTCAGCAAAATGTGCTGCACATAGTTTTGAATTTTGATTATAATTTTCCGGAACCGAGTTAAACATAAATTGTAACCATTGATCTCTACGTACAGCGTCCGTGGGAAGCCCAAACAAAGGTATATACTGTAGATCTATTGATTATACGTGTCTAACAGAACATACCTTAGCACACTGTCAAAGGCTGAAGAATACTTTATTTGTGGTGGTGTTGGTTCCTTGCGATTTGGGATCAGACTCTGGTACGAATGGGCCAGGGCTCGTAAAGCCCAACGTCCTGGGGCTCTGTTTTCCAGACAGGCTACCAAAATGTAAGCACGGCCTGCCGACAGGCTATCTTAAATAGTGAAATAACATTCCATTCTTGATTACCGTTTTTCACTCTCTTGACTTGATATTTGAAGGAAAAATACAATCACGGATGTTTTGATCATGTTGTCTGCAACGTACTTGCCGTGTGTGATGCACAGTTCGCACTTATATCCACCGATCGGGCGGACCAAGTAATAAAAAAAAACATTCCAATCGATGATGAGATGAATCATTGTGTTTGTTTGATAAAAATCATTCCAGTTGGCGTTTTCCCACATGCTTCAAAACAATTGTATATTGTATATTTTACAAACTGTTTATGTTCACTTAAGAAATAACCGACTGAGTTTACATGAATGCTCACTGAAACTGACATTTTGACATAAATTTGTGTGTATTTGTCTGTTCAAGCACAAAAGGACACGAAAGAGAGCTCAGTTTAGTACTCATTCACTGAGATGCGGCTTTGTGTACAGAAAAACAGACTGAATTGAGATTTTTGGCAAAAGTACTTCCGGCAAGATTGTGCAGACGATGGACACTTTACTATCCATGAGGCCACAGGAGAGGAATTGTGAATAGTAGTGAAGCTGTGCAACTGATGCTGTATGTCACATGATAATGACAGCCAGAGGAATGTAGTACGCCCAGATTACCTACTCAAGAGAGTATGCGATTTTGCACACAGCACAATGAGCTGAATTGTTTGTGCAGGCACTACACGTTTGAATCTGGCTTGTATCTTATCTATATGTCCTGCTCTCTCTCAGTCAATGGTGGCAAAAGACTGTGCCATACAGACACCTCACCACAAAGAAGGTGGCATCATCTTTCCTTGTGTTCAGCCGATAACGCTGATTACTGTACTCTTAACGGCACATATTTCTATGTGGCAGGTTCCCCACGCCTCTCATTCCTTTCTCCTTTTTTCTTCTTGTGGTTAATTCATCTATTCTTATGAGTCATTTAGTTCTTTAATTACCGTTAGCAGCAGATGCACAATGGAGTATTAATGTGAGTGGGTTTTACGGCCACTCCATCACCACGAGCCTGTGAAGTCTAAAGACGTAATTGACGTGGAAGAGAGATTGGAGACGAGGAGACAATATTTTGCAGATTACTTTTTTGTATGCTAGAAGGATGTTTATGCGTTTACATCACACTAAACGGGCAATAAACACAATCGTAATTCAATAACTGTCTTGATAGACGGAATCTGGCGTCGGATGCTGGATTGAGGTGTGTATTAAATTACATTAGGAATTTAAATGAAATGATAGGGAGCGTGTGCATGCTGGTGCTTTTGTGTGTTAGGGATGGATCAGGATGGTCAACTAGTCATCCTATAACCATGGGTTAGTGCATTTCATTGAGTGAATCTTTTTTTCCCACTCTTTTAGCTTAATATTAGGCATGCACCATATCAGTTGTTGGTTGATATTAGAGTTTTTTTTTATTATTACTTGTTTAATTATTAACATGTTAATTCTCCCTGTTTTTATATATATATATTCAGTTTTTTAATGTTTTGGCCTTAACTTAGTCATCTAACACTCAAAGTTCAGTCAGGACCACTTCGTCAAGTATATTGTTTATTATCGTTGTTGACAATAATAGCATACACTTAGTGTTGGCGATATGGTTCTGTTCTGGGCACAAATTCCCCACGCCTGTCCATGCACCCAAGCAGCAAGTCAACCCCGGAACCAGTATGCATACATGATAACAATTGACAATTATATGAGTGTAGACAAACCAAATACATGAAAAAAATAAAATAAATAATGCTTGCCATGTAGAGACCTGTATGGAAAGAAACAAAGGCAGATTAAATACAGGTGGATTTGAGGTAGGAGGAGGGAGTTTTGATTTGCGCGTAGCAATGCGATAGAAGAAATGCTGAAGAATGGGAATTTAAATGGCCGCAGTAATAGGTGTCGAAACTGGATTGGTACACGTCAGGAACAGCTGACTATCAGCTGATGCGAGCTTGACTGACATGGCCTGCCTGAACTGACGCGATGCTTGATTTAATATTAGTAAACTTTACCATTTATATTTTTAAAAATTAATTTATTTTATTATTAATTTGTTATTTTATAAGATAAAAAAACGCCAGCAGCCTTTTGCATTCACCTGGTGATCTCTGGAACCAAGTTTAAAAACCCTTGGTTCAGACAACCCATCGAACACTATATTTCAAAAATATATAATTTTGGACATTTCCATGCGTGTCTTCATTTAAGCCAGAGAGAAAACAAGCCTGCATTCACACACAGATCTCAGCATACATCACCTTGTGTGTGTTTGTTTATGTCTCCTCATGTCCGGCTCTATGAATGGAGCCCCTCTCTTGCCATCTGTTGTTAAGCTGCTCCTGAGGCGGAGCTTCAGAATCCAAACAAACTGCAAACTGAGGCTGTCAGAGCCGCATAGCTGAGACGACCCCCAGGCCCGGGGTCACACATCCGTACCAGGCTCCACACAGTGCCCTGTTTACTCTCCCTATACCTCCTTCATCATCTCTCTTTTTTCTCTCCATCGCTCTCATCCATCCATCAACAGTCATGCACCCCCACCTCCCGCTATCCACATGGAAACAAATGCACAAACACACACGCAAACACTCTCCCTTCATACCTCCATGCACCCTCTCTTGCTCGCTTTTTATTATACACGCTAGACGGAATGCTTGTCAACTCCAACCGTCACCAGTCAGTGTTTTTTCTTTTTCTTTTAAAGACAGTGCTTATCTACTGCAATCATTCACCGAGCCTTACATGGTTTGAGCACAGCAATTTGAAATGTTTAGTGTAGTCATTAATATTAATAGATTGGTTGAAAAGTGCAGCCATGGGAGGGAGTAGTAATGGTTTGAAGTGGGTATATAACATTGATTTATTTATGTATTCTACATGAATTAGTTTAGAAATCTAAACAGCGAGCGTGTTTCCAAGAGGCCGTGATTCTACGAGCGCCTGTTTTCCATGTGAAGAGGCTTTTTGGAAATTGCATCAATTAGATACTTAACAGGAAGCTGACCGGCCCTCTTTTGCATTGCAGATAAATGTCCAATCTAGAAAACGAACAAAAGAAGGCAGAATTAGCAAGAGAAAGAAAAACTCAATTAATACAAACAGTCCTGATCTTCAGTACTTACATTCTCATGCCAGTGAAGGAGCATTCCTGAATTGTATGAATTTTAACTAGGTGAATGGAGACTAACACGATCACTTTTCAAATGTATTTTAGTTAGAATATTACAAGAATAGTTCACCTAAATTGTTTAACTAAAAACTAAATTTTGTCAGTTTATAAAAAAAAACTTTCTGTTTCTATTTCCATATACTGTTAGTTTATAATTGTCTTTATTATAGTTCAGGCCAAAACATTTTTACACCCAACTCGATGCATATTGACGCTTGGTCAGGACCCTTCGGTGTCCCTTTTTAATGCACAGGGCCTGCATCATCATTTTTCGACATTCAGGATACTCCATTGATTTCAATGGAAAGCCTTTGGTGTAATACACAGACGTAATGGTAATGGAAATGTTATAATGATGAAATTGTGAAGATTTTTCCATTATGCGGTGTGATTTTCAGTTTAACCAGCCATTTAACCATTTTTTATTTTTTTATTTATGCTATTTAGACCCGTTTAAACACGTTGCCCAACCCCATCCCTAAACCTACCAATTCATTATATGATATAAAACAAAGGATTTTAACTGGCAGAGATACGACTGCAGGCATCATTTATTCAAAAAATACAAATATTCCAAGATTTCCAAGGCCAAACGATTGATTTGTGTGAAGAAAATCACAAAAGCAATCAGCGTCTCAATCCACCAAAGATCATCCACACATTCGAAAATTGCCGCACAAATAAAAGTTACGTCATCTTTAATAGTGAAATTGCATTGGCTCTTGTGTGTATCGTGACAAATGCGTCATGCGAGTTGTTTGTATCTTTTGAATGAGATGTGACTGACTAAGTGCATACATGCATTTCATGGAGACTTGGAATGCAACATGAGTTAATGCTTTTACACTGTTTTTGGTCCGTTTTTGCAATAATTACCTGTGATAGTGCTTTTATTTGCCTGTTACATGTTTGATATGTTTTATTGATTTTTATTTTGGGTTGTTTCTTTAAGCATAAATTTCATGGCCTACTTTGTCATTTTAAACTAAAAGACAGAGACAGAGATGGATTGGGACTGAATGAAAATAAGCGATTGGGAAAGCAGGAGTAGTGTAGCCGGACATATTTTCTTCCCTAACAACTTTTAAAACTTCCCAGGAAGCTCTTAGGACCGTCCTGGCCAAAAAAAAGTCAGTCTAATATCTGTGACATTTAAGAAAAAGCCCTCCAGCTCTGTGGAGATGTGCTTGGTCCACAACAGTGCTATGCGCTAACCTATTAAAAGGCTTTTCTGTAGGTCGTGCCCAATCTCCAGACCTCTTAACACTGTGTAAACAGCCCCCTCTAATTCACAATTGCCTCTGGGATCCAGTTTCACCTGTACGCACATATCCTGCCAATTAAAGGCCGATTAGTCTGAGCCATTTCACATTCAAGGTCTTCCCTGCCACTGCGAGGGGCATGATGGTGAATGGGAAGACACAAACACAAAAAGTACGGTCTCATTTTTCATAGCCAGGCCTACCTTGAAATGTACACAAAACCAGACCCTCAGAGGTTAGCATAAGCTATTGTCTTTACATTTGTCCAGAATTTACTGTCTCATCAGATTTTCCATTTCAGTGGGATATACATCTTTTTTTCATTTTCCCTCCTGAAAAACATTAAATGGATCATTTTTATTTTGCTAAACTCTTGGGTTAACAATCACTTTTACCAGGTAACCGGTCTAAAGCAAAACAATTGAACTAACTCATACTAGTGTTCTTTCAAATGACATTTCTGCTGTCATTGCCAGGCCACAATCAAATTTCTGCAATTTTGCTGCTGAATTTGTGTATAGGATAGGAAAGAAGATGCTTTTCATTGAACGCTTTAACTTTGACAACATCTATTTAACAGATCGTGTAACCAGGCAAACGACACAACAGTGTTGCCAAGTCCGCTGTTTTCCCGTGGAATTGAGCTACTTTTAAGTTGTTGCTGCGGATTGATTTCCACCCCTGTACGTATGATTTTGACCCCAGACGTATAAATTCAGAGGAGAATTCGGCTGACCGAGAGAGAAAATCACATTGGGCTATTTTTGGGCTACTTTTGACTGGACATTGCGCTGTTGCACAGATTTGGCAACCCTGCTACATGGGGTAATTTGAAACATAATGGAACCTGCCATTAAAAAGCCTGTTGTAGGCTTTTCAGTTACACTCAAACAGTAAAACAATTATGAAACTGTATTTTATTTATTCATTCAGTTTGAGGATTTTTATGTTTTTTTATTACAAATTGTTACTTTTTTTTGTTGTATTTTTAGTTTTTAATAAAGAAGCCTTGGAGTTGAGAACTGAAGCACTGGACTGGAGAAGCCAGCTGTGTGTGTGTGTGTGTGTGTGTGTGTGTGTGTGTGTGTGTGTGTGTGTGTGTGTGTGTGTGTGTGTGTGTGTGTGTGTGTGTGTGTGTGTGTGTGTGTGTGTGTGTGTGTGTGTGTGTGTGTGTGTGTGTGTGTGTGTGTGTGTGTGTGTTGTGTTGTTTTAAGATACAAGTAGCACTGAATAAGATTATAACTTGTTTTTTTTAGATTTCAAATTATAAGTCTTGATATGTTATGCAGTGTTGCCACTCAAGCAATTTCTTACGGATTTTTAGACATTTTAACTGGAAAACCAGTCAAAAAAGACAAAAAAAAATCTTTTTTGCAACATTGACGTTGCGGTGACTAGTCTGATCTTCCCTATATACACGGCATATAACATAAAAAATTCCATTTTTTTCAGGATAAAGTGAATCCACATATAGGGATTTGTGTGGCAAACGAAGCTGGGCTTGCACAGCAGGAACCCCCAAAGCCTGTACATAATCCACATGTGCAAGTGACATAAAGACGCATGCGAATGCCGGCTTAGATATCATGTGCTACACTCTAATGCATCACATAAACAGATGCATATATGCACAACGATGCCATATGTGTGGAAGTATGAGTGTAGGGGACGACAAATAGGAAAAAATATTGTTGTCACTGTCAGTGATTACGCATGAAGCCTTGTTGGGTTCTCAAGGGTTGTTTTCTAATCACAAACACCTGGAGGGGGTTATCATATGTGTTTGTGTGTGCGTCGGCGGAGCCATGACATCAAATAATCCTAACGAGGAATTTTAATGAAGGATTCGCAAGACATCAGATGTCCGGCGCTCGACGAGTCGCATGAGTCACTTTCAAGCAGTGTTACGGCGTAAGAATTAAAAGGATTAGACAGCCACTGCTGACCTTTTCTTTTGCATTAAGTGTTTTTAATGAACGTGTTTTCTTTCTGTTTTTTTTCCATCCAATCCACTGTCATCAATATGTATTTTCGCTGATTAGCATCAAGCGTTGCCCATAGCGAGGCACGTTTGTGCTCCTTCAGCAGCTCAGTCATCTGTTAGCATTATCTGTCTTTGAACCGTTTTTGTATCCGATCAGTTCCACCTAATACGTCTCTTGATTCACTATTGTAGCGCCCAGACAGCACGTTGTTCTCCTCACTTTAAACGCGCCTTCAGATGCCTGGCCTGTCATCGTCTGGCAGTTTATCGTGCTTGTGTCTGGAGCTGCTTTTAGCCTAGCGCGTCTATCAAACCCCCGCTACCTTTGAATGCCAGATCAAAAGAAGATGAATTCCAGGCAAAGAGATTGAAAGGGGGAGCGCAAGGGGCTGTTTGTGCATGTGTGTGCGTGCGTGTGTGGGGATGGGTGCTTTGTAAACATCACAGTGACAGCTCACAATGGGTCGCTTTAGTGTGACGCTAACCCTCCGCTAGTCAGCCACACTCACTAGCTTGTTAAACAACAAATAATTCCTTCGCCTGGGGCCCGTGCTCACCTCGGAAACGGTGCCAAGTTCATCCTCTCGCTTCTCATTAGTTTTGATCCTGACAGAGTCTTTGAATCATCCCTTCGTTGCTCTTTTGTCTTAATTGCCTTTTTTCCGTCGTATTCGATGAAGACGTACCTTTTAGCTAGCTGCATTAACAACAAGAAATTTGTTATTATCAAGGTGCGCTTGTGAAGTCTTATTTAATAAAGATGATGTTCTCCTGAAAGCGTTCTCGACAGGAAGCAGACTTGTGGTTTGGCGTAGCCTATGTTGTTGTTTTTTTTTTTTAGACCTCCGTATCTCCTGATTGATCATCTGGTTTGTTTGTTGACAGCCTTTCTGACGCAATTAACAACTGAAAGCAGCACATTGTACTTTATGTCCTCATCTTGAAGTGTCTCAATATCACATCCTGTTGACTCAAATATCCTTGTTCCTGCACAGTCTCAGTGCAAACTGCGCACACCAAGTATTTTTCTGTCATAAAAGTTTCTGTGTAAACAAAGCATGTGCAGCATGCAGTAATCTTTATCTTACAGTTGTTTGAGCATGTTTTACGTTCCGTCTGGCATAACCACCAGACCTGAGAGTGAGAGATTGAGTCTTATGTAGCAAAGTATTACAAGTTATAAAAGAAGTCTGACTCATTTCAACACTTTTTTTTATCTTTGGTCACATGGGACTCTGCAAAATGCTGAGAAAGAGCACCTGAGAGGAAATGCATAAATTAGTAATGTATACACATGGGTTTCTTGGCACAAGATTTTTTTTTTCCGCATTGATTAAAAGAGATAAAACATAAAGGGCTAAGATTCAAATCTCGTTTCCGCTTGTTTTCATTAGGGCTTGAAAACATTTAATAAAATAAACAAGTAATTGTTTTATAGACACTTTGATTCATTACGATTTACACTTTGTGTGTGTGTCTATATATATATATACATATATATATATATATATTATATATATATATATATATATATATATATATATATATATATATATATGTATATATATATATATATATATATATATATATATATATATATATATATATATATATATATATATATATATATATATATGTATATATATATATATATGTATATATATATATATATATATATATATATAAAGATGATGTATATATATATATATATATATATATATATATATATATATATATATATATATATATATATATATATATATATATGTATGTATGTATGTATATATATATATATATATATATATATATATATATATATATAACATCATCTTTATATATATTTATATATATATATATATATATATATATATATATATATATATATATATATATATATATATATATATATATATATATATATATATATATATATATATATATATATATATATATATAGGTGCTGGTCATATAATTAGAATATCATCAAAAAGTTTATTTATTTCACTAATTCCGTTTAAAAAGTAAAACTTGTATATTATATTTATTCATTACACACAGACTGATATATTTCAAATGTTTATTTCTTTTAATTTTGATGATTATAACTGACAACTAAGGAAAATCCCAAATTCAGTATCTCAGTATCTGCCTAGGAAATTGCGTTAATCTGCATCGCTATTTGTATTCGTTGCAAATACGCAGGCCACAAGAAGTAATTAGGTTGTTTGTTTGTTTTTTTTGACACTTTTACTCGGGACATGCTAGCTGGCAACATAGGATTCCATTCATTATGCTAAGCTAGGCTAGCGGCGACCCTGCCAAACTAAAACAATGCATGCACTGAGACAAAAATGCATTTGCCCACATATCTAAATATAGGAAAAAAAGTTGAATAAGCCCTGTTTCTAAAAACGGTGGAGTGTTCCTTTAAGACCAATACAAAGAAAGGATTTTTAGAAATATTGGCCAACTGAAAAGTATGAGCATGTACAGCTCTCAATACTTAGTTGGGGCTCCTTTTGCCTGAATTACTGCAGCAATTGGGCGTGGCATGGAGTCAATCAGTCTGTGGCGCTGCTTAGGTGTTATGAGAGCCCAGATTGCTCTGATAGTGGCCTTCAGCTCTTTTGCATTGTTGGGTCTGGCATATTGCGTCTTCCTCTTCACAATACCCCATAGATTTTCTATTATTTTTGCTGGCCAATTAAGAACAGGGATACCATAGAATCCCAAATCCCTGTATTCAATTAAACGCCGAGCCTCTGATAGGGGCCAGGGGCGTGGTCAGCACGAACAAATAAAGGCCAGTTTCAAATTAAGGCTGGGGAAAAATGTGTGGATAATCTTCTAAATGCCTTTAATTTATTGTGCATTCAAGTATATCGTAATGTACAGTAGGGTTGTGCCATGACTGCTGACTGACATCACGATGGAGGGCAACCATCATAATGCCACGCGCCGTGTTGTGAGTCTTGCGAGTGCGACACACACTAATCATGGTCTCTTCTATAGTTAACCTAAATACTTTGCAGGGATTGCTCTGTAAATTAAATTGATAATATAACTTATGCGCATATGCCATTTTAAATAGGCTACTGTAGTCCATGAGAGATGTGACGTCTGTAAAAATACATTGTCAGGCAGGCTACACAAATATTGATCTTCACAATATTAGCCTCTCGTCTTTTATATATGCCTTACTCTGCGTTCAACTTTAAATTATTTTGTACAAGAAAACAGCATAGGATTCAAAATAAACTATGTTTTTGAAATATTGTAACTTGATCATATGAACTACACCTAATATCTCCTTATTGAGAAAAGTGCATGCAACCTATTGGAAGTTCGGATGCCTAATTAGTTGGGTCAGAAAAATTTACTAAATTATAGTTTTTTTTAAAGTAGTAAATAATGTTTATGTAAAGAGAGATGTTAAAATAAAAAGTGCTTAAAAGTACACAACTCTTCTTAAGTGTAAGGAAGCTTTTTCCCTCACGTGCAACCTATATAGAAAGTGCGGAGTCATTATTTGGGTTAGTACGATAAAATCTCACGTGCAACCTATATAGAAACCTCACGTGCAACCTATATAGAAATTAAGCGGAATAAACATTTAATATTTTTAAAAACGGACAATGGTGGTTACCGATTAGGCTACCGTAATTCTGACCCAAATTACTTCGTTGCCATTCTGGCTGTTGTTGCAAATGATGATGCTTTTGCAAATTTTTCTTTAAAAAAAAGCTATGATATATCTGTCCACTGGAAAGCTGTCGCTTTTAATTTAAAATGTTTTTTTTTAAGCAATTATTTTTCAAACAGATGGAATTAGAAATACAGGCCTGCCCCTAACAAAAGCCTGCTTCAAATAAAAGCCTGGTCCCTTCTGCAGTTCAGGTAAACAAAGGCCCCGGTCTTTATTTGAGGAATTACGGTATATTTAAGAAATATTTGCATGTATATACAATATATGTTTGTATAATTTATATTAAAAAATAAATATTAAAAAAAAAAAATTCAACTCTTCTGGGAAGGCTTTTGACAAGTTTTAGGAGTGTGTAAATAGGAATTTTTGACCATTCTTCTAAGCGCAATTGTGAGGTCAGACATGATGTTGGACGAGAAGGCCTGGCTCACAGTCTCTGAAAGTTGTTCTATCGGGTTGAGATCAGGACTCTGTGCAGGCCAGTCAAGTTCCTCCACACCAAACTCGCTCATCCAAGTCTTTATGGACCTTGCTTTGTGCACTGGTCCGCAGGCATGTTGGAACAGGAAGAGGGCATCCCCAAACTGTTCCCACAAAGTTGGGAGCATGAAATTGTCCAAAATGTCTTGGTATGCTGAAGCATTAAGAGTTTATTTCACTGGAACTAAGGGGCAAAGCCCAACCCCTGAAAAACAACTCCACACCTTAATCCCCCCCTCCACCAAACTTTACACTTGGCACAATGCAGTCAGGCAAGTACCGTTCTCCTTGCAACCACCAAACCCAGACTTGTCCAGAGTCCAGTGGAGGTGAGCTTTTCACCACTGCATCTGACGCTTTTCAATGCACTTGGTGATGTAAGGCGTAGATGCAGCTGCTCGGCCATGGAAACCCATTCTATGAAGCTCTCTATACACACTGTTCTTGAGCTAATCTGAACGCCATATTTGCATCAGTAAAATACAATTTATTTCTACATAAGTAAAAGTAGATGTGCTATACTTTTATTATTTAGAAAGTGACCAATAATTTGTGACCAATATTTTATATGTAGATTTAATTTTTTCCTCTCTAAACAGTTTCTCAAACGCGTTCTCTCATTACTGCTGCTACGTGAATATGACGGATCACAACACTACGAAGACTGAGGCCTAGGTATACCTCACTTTCAACGTTACGTTCTGTCTCCCGCGCAGATGTGTGCAAGCCTTTAAAAGTATACTCCTTTGGCCGGAAGTGTGTAAAGACGCATTTGGCTCGTGCACACTGTCTAGTGGACATTTGATTTCAAGCACAATTCACTGTTGTACATGACAGAGGTGGAGCTGCATCTTCCACCAAATAATTACAAATCCAATTTTTTGAATTTTTTATTTGCTAAACTTTTTAGAATAAATTTTGCTAAACAAACCTAGATGAGCACAAAGTTTCACTGTCCCCTGTCTTTTGAGTTCATGTACTGGATGGGTTTTCTCACATTTCTGCTAGTCACCCAAAATGAAGAGTTTCAGTCCATTCATGGCACTGGAAGACTTCAGTGTCATATTGTCATGAATATTTAATTATGTTTCTATAAATAGGGTATTTATTTTTCTGCTGTGATAGAGCGCCTGGCCGGTCAATGTGGGAGGGGGAAGAGCGTGGTGTTGGTGGTTTGGGTGAGAGAGTGCCTTAGGGACTGTCCCTTTCAAATAAGCCTCCGTCATATTTAACGGGCCTCAGGTCAGCATGGAAATATGACGAGTTTTGTTAGGTAGTGAAGTGTTTCTATTACTGGAAATTAAATCACAAAGAACTTGGAGGGCAGTAGATGTTGGTATGTTATTCATAAACTGTGACGTTCAGACTGAATATATCAGAGACCTTGTTTAAAACTTCAGCAGCTCTTACCTGATGTTGGGATCCCTCAGATATTCAGCGCAGCAGGTTCTCATGCAGTAAGGAACTGAAGGTTTGATTAACTTTCCCATATATTCTCTTTCCCATATATTATTTGGAATAACAATGTCTATAATACTATCTAAAAATCCTTAAAATAATTCAGATTATTTGCTTGAGAATTGTAACATGAGAACACATCTTGAATTAATTTGACTTCATACCCCATAGCCATTTTTATTGTTTAGAGCATAAATCTTACAAATTCATGCTTAAAACAAGAACGAAAAAAAACTGAGTGAGGCCTGTGGTGTGCTAAAAAGATATATTCTCTGAAAATATTTTATTTTACTTGTTTTTCCACATGTATATTTATTTTTACTGGGAAACAAGACAAATACTGACTAACAAAAATAATTTTTGCAGCATATCTCAAAAGGTCAAGGAAACTATGATTCATTTTGATATAACACTTTTATTAATGTGCTGTATATATATGGTAATATATGTTTTAATGTAATATAGAGTAGCGTGTTGTGTGTTTGTCCATAATGATGATGGTCAGTGTCAGACGGCACTGAAGTGGCCCCTCTGTAGCCTGTTATTATATTCCTGCCTCATGATGTCATCCCACAACTCCAGTGCATGAAAAGGTCACACACACACACACACACACAAACAGCTGGCTTCTCCAGCCCAGTGCTTTAGTTCTCATCTCCATGGCTTCTTTATTGAGCTCTTGGAGAGCAGGAACAGACAGTAACCCTTTACTCTCTAATATTGGCCTGTCCTTTCTCTCAAAACCACCTAATTTTCTTTTCTTTTTACATGGAATTATGTAAATTTCATTCAATGCAAACCCACGTGTTTTGCACACTTTCTCGAACCATTTATAGCATCAGGTTGCTAATAACAAGTCACTAATATCAGATAATGAAGTCTGAACTCCACCCACCGAGAAGCCCAAGGGTTTAAGATGTGCCTGCAACTGTTTGTTGAATTGTGGGAGTTTTTGGTGTGATGAGGGTGGAAAGAATGAAGCCGTTATTTACTCAGATGGTTCTCTGGTGTAGGTGTGAGTCTGCCCCTGCTGTTCTATGGGAACACGCTGCTTGCTTTTCTTGGTATTGGTTTTTTTTTTGCTCAACTGGAGAACTTTTTTTCCCAGCACCGCTGTTGCTTTTGTTTGCTCTGGATGGCATGTCTGATTATTTATGGTGGGGGGGAAGGGAGTAGTCCAGCCAGTAAACATGTGACTGCACTGTATTTTGTTTTCCACTCCCAGGGCCGTGTCCTTTGACAGATATTTTGAAGGCTAATAAACTTTTTATTTGCTCTATACTCGGGGAGGGTGGGGGGAGGCAGACAAACAGATAAATGGGGAGAGAGAGAGACTGTCTGCATACCATACTACCCTTTCTGTATAGCATATAGTATGAAAACTTAGCATTCTGTATGGATAGACCAACTACTCCAATAGACAAAAAGTACTGTATGCAACAGATTATATAGTGCTGGATAGCGTATCCCTCAATACATTCATGATTCAAAAACAATATCAGCCACAAATTAAGCCATTTCTTAAAAAACATATTATTTACTCTGCACTCAGGAATTACGAGATTTTAACAATAAATTTGTGTATTTTTTTTACATTTCAATTATATTAAATTATAATACATTATATTTAATAATAAAAATACATTTATAATTTTTTAATTCATTATTTATAAATAATAAATTTTATTACCTGCTAGTTGATTTTTACCTTAGCAAGTACACTATTTGCTAAAATATTTTTTGTGATCTTCTTTCTTTCGGTTTGTTTTGGCAACTGATTTTTGCACATTCAACTTATTTTTTTTTTTATGTGCTTGTGTTTTTTTAATTTTTTTTTTTATAATGTGATCATTGGTTTCCGAGCTGATAACTTCACTCTATTCGTTAAATGAATCATGAAACAGGGTGTTGTGTGACAACATTGTAGCGTTTAATGCGTAATGTGTATATTTCCTTTTCTTTTTAATAAAAGTAGTATACGGTATATGCTAGGGTTGTCAAAACCGGTACTACTAAAAAAATTTGACATACCAGCATAACGGGCACCGTTTATATTCAGTTCCCCTCTGATAAGATGCTCTCATTCCAGTTAGTTTGAGCGCTCTCTGAGCATCAAAGGTTTCTATTTACAGTGTGCCAATCACATATGTTAGCATTTGAGTTCATGCAATGGCCTATCAGCGGTGCTGTTCAGTAAGTAATCAGTATCTACTTAACACCACTGAAAACACACAAGGTTTTGTTTTGTTCTGTTCAATGTGAGCTGCACGTTCGGGAATCCTTTCATTATGACCAACAAAGTGTAAACGCTGTGTAAATAAGAAATTCATTGCACAACTAAGACAGCATTTTTTCTATTATAAAGAGAGTTTTCTCAAGAGTACAGAATTCAGTAATCTTGTGATTTAGAGATCGACAGCCTTAGTTATTATAAAGGGTGGGCTCTTCTTTTGCTTTCTGTTTATTACCCATTCACAATCTGAATACGAGTTTAGTTTCGCATGCTGCAAAGTACACTGCACATTTTTGGAATTGACAACAGTGTTTGAATGTACATTTGAATCAGAAACTGTGATGATTGACAGTACGGGCGAGACAAAACGGGACAATTTTTAACATTTCTTAATTGAACAGCTTTTGCTGGTATTGGTACCGAAGTTTTGGTACTGTGACAGCCCTTAGTATTTATAGTATTATGCACTACAGTATGCTAATATTTTATTCTGAACCTAGTTTGAAATATTAAACAACAGCTTGTGTCCTCCCTTTTCCCTGTAGCTTTAATCTGTTCACTGAAAATGTTTTTAATAACCATTTTGGATAAATGGTTTCCTATCAGCTTATTTTCACCTACTTGTTTGTTTTGGTGACTAATTGTTGCACATGTGACCAAATGAAGCTGTATATTTGTTAAAAAAATAGAAGAAATGGAAAAACAGTATCTTGTCCAGCTGTAAGAACATGGCATCATTTGAATTACATCTTTGATGTCAAATAGCAGTAGGGCTGTTCTCAGGGGAGTTTCAGTCCCCAAACACAAAAACACAACACTATCGAAACTGCTGTTCATGAACTTTTGTTTTCTCATACTGTTTTTTTTTTCTGTCTTTTTACCCTCATTCAGGCCTTACAAGTTGCAAGGCAGATCCTTCTCCAACAGCAACAGCAAAGCAACGCCCTCAAGTCCCCAAAAAATAATGACAAGCAGCCTGCACCACAGGTGTGTGTGTGTGTGTGTGTGTGTGTGTGTGTGTGTGTGTGTGTGTGTGTGTGTGTGTGTGTGTGTGTGTGTGTGTGTGTGTGTGTGTGTGTGTGTGTGTGTGTGTGTGTGTGTGTGTGTGTGTGTGTGTGTGTGTGTGTGTGTGTGAGAAGCTCGATGTTGCTCAAATGTTTCTTTTTGATTGCTCGGGAGAATTAATGGAGTTCTCAGAATGTTTTAGCAGAAGTATCAACTGTCTCCGATGTTTCTCCTTGAATTCCTTATGATAAATAGAAAATTGTTGAAACAATATCGACCTGTAAAATGATTGTGGATCTAGTTCCGGTGACAAGATTTTGCCAGAATTAGCTGGGGGGTTTCTTGTAGGACATTACTGGTGCTGACATAAATATGTGTGTGTGTGTGTTTATGTGAGTGATCAGGCATTATTTGTTTACAGCTATATATACAGTTGGTGGTTCAACATGTACCTGTCAAAGCTTGACAAACAGGAAATTAAGGCAGACAGGGCTGAAGAGCTGGGAGCACATTAGCGTAGTGTTCGATCATCATTCACAGTAATCTAACAAATCACACACAATGAAATCCTGTCAATTTTAGCACATTATGAGCACATGGCTATCTAACGTGTGTGCATGTGTGAAGAGCAAACAACATTAGTTTATTTAATAGAGGTACAGTAAGTATGGCATTTTCTCTCTCTGCCTCTTTCTCTCTGATTTCACACTTAATTCTGTCATCAGCAGTTAAAGGGGGCGCCCGGGAGCAGCCCTGGCTCCTGTCTTAGCCTCCAGGCTTTCTATTTGCCTATCCTTTGTGATGCAAAGCAAATCCGGCCCTTTTCATTTCCCCATCCGCGCCCCTTTAAAAGAGAGCAGCTAGCCGTGTCTGATGCAATATTTACGTTTATTTGAGATCATTCTCGCTCAGATCCTTATCTTTGTTTGAGCAAGGTGGATGTTGTTTGTTTCGTGGTGGAATCGCAGGAGACCAAGGGGCATATTTGTTAATTAACGCACATCCCTGCTTTGAGTGAGTCTGTTTGTGTGTGCAATCACTATATAGGAAGGCTTTTTAGCGGTACTTGCTAATGAATTTTCTAAGCATTTAGACTAAGGAATATGAGGGAAAACATCTTAGACTCGCATTAAATGAGTGACTTGGACATCTAAGGGATTTGAGGTTGGCTCTTTTCACCCAAAACACAACATAGCAACACCCTAGAATCATGACACAAGTTTTGTGCAGGCAAGCACCACTCACATTTTAACTGGTGTTTACTAAGGTGTTGTGGCAGGGCTCCACGATTAATCGAAATCCAACATTGCCATATGTCTGAGTGCAATTATCAAATTGCAAAGGCTGTGATTGAATTTAATGGAAATATGTGTTGCGTGTTTCAGAGTGAAGCGCGGAACTGTGTTCTTTTATGCGCAAGCAGCTCATGATTCTATGTTTTCATTGTCTCAGAGCGGATCACAGGAAATGCTCCTCCATTCAAACTCATTTCTGCATCTGCTCTGAGTTTGGGTTGCTGCATTTGGGAACATGCAACATGTGCCAACCATCTCAAGCTTGTAATGAGAAGCTCTTATAAACTGGCTGTTATCAACAAAAGAGAAGCTGCGGTTTTCTGACAGTATAAAAGCTTGATGATTTAACATTTGAAACTGATGAAATTAAGGCAACCATACATTTTAGAATTGACATTTTACAGTTGCACGGTATAATTAAACTAATAAGTAGTAGTAGTATATTTTTCTTAAATGCTATTTTTTTATTTTACAGTGAAATATTACAATAGTAATGTTTCTTATTATTGTCATCACAATTATAGTGTATTCAGTTTTTATCAAGAAAAAATGCAATAAAATGTCTTATCACCCAAATCATGTAGCCTCGCTTTGTGGCATATCAGTATCATGCCATGTAGTCTAAAATAATGTAGATATCACTGGGAAAAAAATCACAAGGGAAGAAATACGGTATCTGTGACCTTTTAGGTTCTGTGTGAATTTGCCAGACTTGAGATAAAGTCAAAAGGATCAAGCTAAACCGCTTCACTCATCAGGCTGAGGGGCCAGTGGCCGGCAGATTCCACTATCCGGACTGTTAGTAAGTAGAGAAGGCGCAGACCAGCCTCAGCGCACAAAGACGAAATTCAAATTCAAATTTATTAATGTATACAGAGAAGCATGGCCAACCTGTCACTCACACCAGTGAAAAAGAAAGCATGTGTGTTTGTCTTTTACCCTCATGCTCTCTTCCGTCTTTCTATGACTGTGTTCAGAATGGAATCCTAGTGTACTGCATAACTGCTGAATAAATACTGTATACTGCTTGTTATTTGTTTTTTAAGTATGTATGTACTACACTGCTTAATGTGAACAATTTAAACCAAGTGTTCAAGTTGTTGATTGTGCATTGTGGGATAGTTCCCAGTGTAGTATACTTTGTTGTTCACTGACTTTGCACAGTATGCATACTATATACTGCAGAAATAGTATGCTAGTATGCTATTCACACAGAGCCTTGTTCTCCCCTTCTTTCCGTCCAATAAGTCTTTAGCTCATTATATTATCTGAGCACCCAATAGCTCTTGCAGTCTTGTGTGATCTATCTATCATTAGATGCTGATCTCTATTAGGTGTTATTGCTGTATTGAGGCGCCAAAAGCGAGCATCAATTAGCTTTCCTTACTCTAAAGCATTTTAATTTGATTTGTGACAGTTTTCTCACCAATTCAGCATTTCAGTCACCGTCCACCTAAGACTTTGAAGATTTAATTGTTTGCACATTATTTATTTTGGTCAGCAGTGAGAAACGTAATTGTAGCACACTAATTGTTAATTGTTGGGCTTATTGGGAACACAGGGTATGGCAGTAAACTCATGGGAACCTTTACTAATCAATGGGCGTCTTAAGTAGCGCATTGGATGCTGGACAATTAACAGACAATATGTCTTATATTTCTTCATTAGTCATACTAGGAGATTTTTAAAAATTGAAATGGAGGGGAAATCTTTATTAATATGACACACAACATAGACCACCATAAACATCTGGTGTAATGACAGACCGGAGCAGAGACTAAACACACTCGGCTGGTCAAAAAAACGTGAGTAAATCACAGACAAAATGACACGTGTAATTAAGAGTCCATGCCACTTTACCACTTTACACCTACAGCAGAGAAGAGAGAGAGTCAACAAGAGAAAGAGAGAGAGAGAGAGGAAGATCGAGAGAGTGCAACTCCCTCCTTGCTAATTACGGTTATCACTGAAATGGTAGGGCTTGAGTCATTAGTTCCATGTGCATTTAATTAGAGGCAGTCTGAAATTGGATTTAACTTATTACTTTTTCATGGATCGCTTTCTTGTCATCACTTCAAATTGGATTGCAGCCCCAGGTAACTAATTATGCCCGCCACAGGATCAGGAGTGGAGAAATAGGTAATTAGGAACAACACTTGCGGACCTTCCTTGATAGTCCACCCTCTCCATGGAATGAGGGAAAATAAAAAAAAAAGACCAAAAAAGGAGTGAGGATTATTTGCGGCAATGCTGTGAAAGCAGGTGTGGTTAACTCTGTGTTGCCACCTATGGAGGATTAAAGCTGAGTTGGCAGTGTTATTTTGACATGATTTTCGCCCGCTAGCATAATGCCCGTACTAGACACATTGTGGTTTATTTGATCATTGCACAATGTAAATGTCATGCCTATCCTCATGCACTTGTGAACTTTAGCCGTTAAAGGCCGCTTGAGCGTAAACTTTTGCCGTTCACGCTTGAGTTGGCGAGAAGATATACAAAAACAAACGTAGTGTCAATAGGCAGCCTGCAAAGAGAGGTTGTTTGTTTCATTGGACAGTGTTGACGCATGTTGAGATCAGCTGGTCTGTTCGCTTATTTTTGGTGGAAATGAGTTAGTATCTTCCAAACATGTGCAAATCATCTGGAGGAGTTTGTTGCTGTACCAAAAACTCAATGATGGTGACGCTTCCGCGAATGTACTTGTCGTGAAGTGTGGTATTAGTTATTTAAGCTGCTGGACTGTTTTTGTCAGGTTGATAAAAAATCTCATAGACTTTCAGTGAAGAAGGGACTTTTCTAGGGATCGAATGTTATAGAGATTTAGGCCAGTAAGCAACATTTCAGATCACTGTAGAAGAATTACCCAGAACACTCTCGCAGCCTCGTAGAAACAGCCATTCAGAACATCTTGGCAACTGTATAGCAACACCCTGGCAACCGCTCAACATAATGCTGCAAATTAGTAAATGGTTTAAATCTAATTGTAAGAATGATTACCTGACATACATATATATATATATATATATATATATATATATATATATATATATATATATATATATATATATATATATATATATATATATATATATATTTATGTATATATATATGTATATATATGTGTGTGTGAGTGAGTGAGAGAGTGAGAGAGTGAGAGAGTGAGAGAGTGAGAGAGTGAGAGAGTGAGAGAGTGAGAGAGTGAGGAGTGAGTGAGTGAGGAGTGAGGAGTGAGTGAGTGAGTGAGTGAGTGAGTGAGTGAGTGAGTGAGTGAGTATATATTTATGTATATATATGTATATATATGTGTGTGTGAGTGAGTGAGAGAGTGAGAGAGTGAGAGAGTGAGAGAGTGAGAGAGTGAGTGAGTGAGTGAGAGAGAGAGAGAGAGAGAGAGAGAGAGAGAGAGAGAGAGAGAGAGGGAGGGAGGGAGGAGGAGGGAGAGGGAGAGAGTGCGAGAGCTTATTAGTGGGAATATTTAATAAAAAAAATGATGTAATGTTTAAAAATTGTATTTATATTTATTTAATTATTTTTCATTTTACGCACCTTTGGCAATATATTGTTGGACCCTGATCACAGGATTGTCAATGGTCAAAAAAAGTCTGTTTTTCTGTGTGTTTTGATGATGTCACAGAAAGTAATCAGTAGAGCTGTTTTGCACAATCTTTCTCCTTCTGTTTCTCTTTGCTTTTCTTTCACGATCATATGCAGTCTTTGGGAGGGCAAGTGGAGGTCAAGCGATAATGTCCTCTCACTTTAACAAACGATGAAGGGCCCGCAACCCCTACACACACACACACACACGCACAGACAGACTGCAATTCCTCGTCTTCATAGTGCTACATGACACAGTGCAGAAGTCAGGCCTTGGCTCTCCTTCAGTAATACCCTCTTTCTTCTCTGCAGTGATTTTTTTTTTCTCTCCAGTCTTTTTTGAACTACCGTTTTTTTGGTGCAGACCCATGGCATTGTCCTGACACATGTATACCACAGTGCAACAATCTGTAACTCATTAGCGGTGTGGTGTGCTGGGGCTCGCTGGAGCTCGGCCAGAGCTTCCAGCCTCTCTTACAGACAAACCCAGCACAGTATAGAGCCCGGCTCAGCCAGGAGAAGCCCGACATGGGGCTGCGGAGTCTGTCAACCCCTGCTCTGCTCTGGAGATGACAATGAGGCTCTGATAATGTCAGCGCAGAGGAGAGTTTAAATGTTTGGGGTCGGTAAGATTTTTTTTTTTAAAAAGTCTCTTATGCTCACCAAGGCTGCATTTATCAAAAATATAGTAATAACAGTAATATTGTAATAACAGTTTTCTATTTTGATATAATTTCAAATGTAGTTTATTCTTATGATGGCAAAGCTACATTTTCAACAGCCTTCAGTGTCACACAATCCTTCATAATCATTCTGTTATGCTTATTTTGTCCTCAAGAAACACTTCTGATTATTATTAGTGTTGAAAATGGTTGTAGTGCTTAATATTTTTGTGAAAACCATGATACATTTTCCTCAGGATTCTTTTCTGAATAGAAGCTTAGAAGAACAGCATTAATTTGAAACAGAAATAAACATTATAAATGCCCTTAATTTAATTTATGATCAAAAAAATGAAATCTTGAACAATATAGTTCAATAATGAAGCACCAAAAAAAAAGTATCAACAAAATACAAAAGTATCAAAAATGAGTCCATATAACTATATGTACAAATCTTCTGAAGATAGTTTTGCCATTCATTAGCTTTGTCTGACATACTTTTTCACTGATTTCATTTAAATTTAAATGATTTTTCATTGTTCTGTTAACCTCTGGGAACAGACCACTGAGAACCAAATCAATGTGATTCATAAACAAATGATTTAGACCAGTTTTGTGACAGTCATTTAAAGTGCTAAATTTACATGTATTAATTTAGCAGAGGCTTTTATTCAAAGAGACTTACAGAGAAGGACCACAACGATCGTTGTCTATTGACTTGATTTATGATTTGGATGTTGCTCCTTCTCTTATGATCTCTCATGCACATAGCAATGAGAGCTAGGGCAGATGTCAAAATAAATTTTGTTCTGTTCCTCAAACAAAGCAATTGAATGGCTTCAGAAGACTATAGCACAGAAGCCGTATACTATGGTCTGCTTTTTTATGATACTTTTTTTGTAGTTGTGACAGCCCTACTTTTACATCCCCATTTCACTTCTATTGAATTATTTTTATTCCCAGCCCCCCAACAGCATTCACTGTCTCACATCTGTACAGTACATTACAATACAATAAAACCATTAATACTAATAACATTACATGTATACATAACTGGCTGTAACTCTGATTTAATTTGAGACTGGTGAATTTTTTTCAAGTTGTGTTGTGCTAAAAAATAGCAAAATAGCCGAGTGCAACCATTCTACGTCATCTTCTGTTTGATTGCAAAAGATAGATCTTTCATGGGTTTTCAACTACATATACACTTGACACCAGGGGATTCCTATAAATATAAGCATCTTGAAAACATGACACAAGCATTTGGCCCACAGTCTTTGGCCAAATTTGTAGCAGTCTAGAAAATCAAGCTTTAAGTTGAACAGCGTGACAGCTATACCATCCATGCGCATATTTTATATTGCACAACACACTGTAATATACATTCTGTTTGTTTGCTCTAAATACAGTGTTATACCTTGCAACAAACATAATCTGTATGTGCACTTGATAATAAAACAGCATCCACATAGACACCCAAGTATTTATAAGAGGACCCTTGTTCAATCTGAATGTACAGTCACTGGTGTTACATATGTAATTGCTGAGCCTGGAAGACCAAAGATCATTTCCTTTGTCTTACTTGTGTATGTGAATTCCTTTCACACCACTCCACTGATCTATCTTAATAGAATTATCTTCCTAATAAAGACAACAGCACAGAACAGCCAATATATTCTTCAAAAAGTCACTTTTTGTGTCTCACATGCACAAGAAAGAAAGTCATGTAGGTTTGGCAGCATGAGGGTAAGTATAAATGAAGACAGATCGTCTTTTTAAGGCGAACTATTCCTTTTAAGTCATAATCGTTTGCCACTTTTTTTCCGCTCTAAAGGCCCTCAGAAGACGTATTTCTCATTCCTCCATCTGCAGCTGTAGCCACGTATCATTCCTGTTCTCTTCAGCCGTTTGTTTTTTCTAGTCATATTGTAAGAATGCATTATGTGTAATGTGCAGATGAGAAACAGGTTTGGATGATGCTGTCATGATGAGGTCATCACGCTTTTTTCCAGACCGTCTGGCCCAGCCATTGAGTAACGTCCAACCATCAGATTGCTGTCGCATCAACTCTAAGCGCCAACCCTTAAAGCAACAGTGCCATTTTGGAGACCTTTTCACTTCAGTCATGTTTCTTTTCTCCCCCCGAGTCGCCCGCCAGCCCCTTCTTCTTGTCTCCTCCCCTTCTCTCCTCATCCCTCAATTCTTTCCATCTTTTAGTTCGTTTTTCGCCACGGTATGCAGATGTGTGGTCCGTGTTGCTAGGACTGATTCATTTGTCCTGCGGGGAGTTTATGGAGAGATGCATATGCCGTAATTGAGACTCCAAAACACTAACAGCTATATGAGAAGCTCGGTGAAGTCTCTTGTGTGAAGCCACATCTGACGGCCTGTGGGTTCACTGGAGAACTGACAGTTGTCAGCGGTTAGCATGAGATGCTTGGGACAGAGGAATATGGCTACTGTGATCAGCATGTGTATGTTTAACTGCTTTTAATAGAGTTGTTTCTCTCTCACGCTCTTTTTCTTATTTTTTCTAAAAAAAATTAAATGTCATTAAGAGTAGAAAAAACACACATGGTGTTGGTTTATATTTATTACAGATGTTAAAATACCCTGCTGTGGCCTAGTGCTGCTTTGTTTGGAAAAGTCGACTGAGTTTGGTAAAGCAAAGATGTTCACTGAATGTTCGCTTGCATTTGTCTGACACTCATTTAGCATGCCAGTAAATGTTTTCTTTGACGAGGTCAGAATATATGGGGATATTAATATAGATTCCTTACCATAATATTTTATTTTATTTGTGATGTGTCAATTTCAATATTAAAGTATAAATTACATTTATTTAAAAAAAATGATAAACAATTTGATCATTTGAAATTCAAATGCTATTATTTAAATTATTTTTCCAATAGTTTATTAGTTAACTACCATTAAAATGATTTTGAAATTAATACTTTAGTTCTGCAAGGACACATTTAATAAATTAAAAGTGACAGTAAAAAATCTATTTTAAATAAATGCTGTTCTTTTGAATTTTCTATATTTATCAGGGAACCCTGAAAGAAAATGTATTATGTTATTAAGCAGCACCACTGTTTTCAACACTGATGATAATAAGAAATATTTCTGGAGCACTAGGTCAGCAAGCTAGAATGATCACAAGAATAAATTAAATGTTTAAATATTTGAACAGAAATATTTTACTGTATTTTTGAGAGACTTCTTTTTTATATATATATACACCGACCAAGTATAGCATTATGACCACTGACAGGTGAAGTGAATAACACTGATTATCTCTTCATCACGGCACCTTTTAGTAGTTGGGATTTATTAGGCAGCAAGTGAACATTTTGTCCTCAAAGTTGATGTGTTAGAAGCAGGAAAAAGGCAAGCGTAAGAATTTGAGCCAGTTTGACAAGGGCAAAATTGTGATGGCTAGACAACTCTGTCAGAGCAGCTATAGTGTGGTGTTCCTGGTCTGCAGTGGTCAGTATATATCAAAAGTGCTCCAAAGAAGAAACAGTGGTGAACCAGTGACAGGGTCATGGATGGCCAAGGTTTATTGATGCATATGGGGAGCAAAGGCTGCTGTTGCTCACATTGCTCAAGAAGTTAATGCTGGTTCTGATAGAAAGGTGTCAGAATACACAGTGCATCGTGATGCTGATGCTGGTGGAGGAAAACGTTTTCTGACTTGATCATCCAAAGTGGCTAAAAAATATTTAGACCTGAGGACTGTGCAGGCCATGGGAGATATTATACTTCACTTTCATGTTCATCAAACCATTCTGTTACAAGTCTTGCTGTGTGTATTGGTGCATTATCATGCTTACACACGGCACCCCCTTCAGGGTACAATGTTTGAACCATTAGGTGCACATGGTCCTCCAGAATGAATTGGTAATGACGCGCTCATCAAGCACAGTAGGGAATGCCATGATATTGCAGCCCAAACCATCACTGATTCACCCCGTGCTTCACTCTGAGCAGCAACAGTCCAGGTGTTGAGCCTCCTTGGGGGCTTCTCCACACTGTAACTCCCACAGATGTGGGAAACACAGTGGAGGTGGACTCATCAGAGAATAATACATGTTTCACATTTTCCTCAGCCCAAGCCTTGGCACCACTGAACATTTGTCATTGACACGAGTGACCAATGAATATCGACCGGGTTAGTACCTGGACGTCCCTTTCAGACAGCTTCCTCTTGCGTTGACAGTTATTCCTGTTGTATGTGGTTTGTCCTACGTGGTGGTATTCCTACATTACCCACCATAGCTTTCGATACACCATAAAGACTTGCTGTCCTGATCACAAATGAGCCAGCGAGATGCGCACCAATACTATATTGGCCATTTTTTCCGTTTCAACACATTTGTGGTATTAATATGCATATTTAAATATTTTATATATGTATTTTTACAGCAAGTTGTTCACTGTTCAAATAAGGTAATTTGTTTAATATTTAGTTTCTTTCCTCTGATCAAAATGTTTTGATGATGCCTTCAAAAATAGTGTCTGACTCAAAAAAAAAAGGACACACTCTGAATCAATCACAATAGCACATAAAGAAAACAACATTCCCCCACCCACTTCATTTATGTCGAACATCACTAACAAAGGCTCATGTTTTGACTGAAGTTAAAGCCGAGGCGAAGTACAGACCGTGGTGGAACACTTTTCGCTAACGTAACAGCACAGGATTAATCAAACAGGATCTGCTCGATATTAAGTAGCTTTTGTCATAGTGCAAATCGCTAAATGCACATGTAATCGTTTCAGAGATTGCGGCTTCTGCAGGGATCGTCTGCTCCCTCATTACCTGTGCCAAATATCAACACCACACATACTGTACTGAAACTGCTGCCGTCATGCTAGTCAGAGGTCAGAGATGACTGTTTGGTCTCTGCTCATTCATTAATAGAAGTGACATTCAAGGTGTGTGTGTGTGTGTGTGTGTGTGTGTGTGTGTGTGTGTGTGTGTGTGTGTGTGTGTGTGTGTGTGTGTGTGTGTGTGTGTGTGTGTGTGTGTGTGTGTGTGTGTGTGTGTGTGTGTGTGTTCCTTCAAAACGAAGGTTGTTGCCCACAGCACCAGATGTTTTCTGTTAACATCACACCTGTTCTTCCACAACCCGTTTAAGTAAACAACAGATTACATTTAGTCACAGGACAGCGTACTAATGAGTTTATTTAGACGCGCGAAAAGGTCTACGAACGGTTTTGAACAAAGATATCTCGTCATAGTAGTAGTACTAGAACCCGTCACATCTGTAGTGGTTTTGTAATGACTCTTCACGAGAGGATTTGTATGACTGCGCGGTTCAAATGCTAAACTCAAGCTGGTTACCAGCAAACACTTCTCTGGGATCAGTTTCCCCCCCTGGCCCAGTGTCACCCTGACAGTCATATGGGGAACCGCAGCGCTGATCTGAGATGGAGCGCGTTATTGTTTGTGTGTCAGTCTTGCAAAGGAGTCAACCTGTGCTTTCCAATTATCTGTAACAAGACATAAATGAATAGTGTTGGTTCTGTGACTCACAAAGTGATGGAGTGAATAAACAGCAAGATCTATTAGACGGCTTGGATAGAAAGAGTATGGGTAATTATGGCGTACAGGCCCGAACACAGCACAGATAGATGGAGAGAGAGCGAGAGAGAGAGAGACAAGAGGAGGAGGCTTGAACTGTATGTCTGCTAAATTTATCATGAGCCCTTTGGGAGCAGTGAAATGAGAACAGTGGCCTATTACTGCTAAGAAGGTGTTTTATTGAGAATATGCCGACATTCTGCCCAGGGGAAACGGCATGGGAGAGGGGGTACGGCCAAGTGCGTGTGTGTATGTTCACATGAGTGGCTGCATGCGTTATGTGTGCGTACTTGCACGGCTGCTTGCCTTTTTGCCCTTGCTTGAGCATGTGTGTGTTTTATACAAGTGTCTATGAGCGCACTTCTGAGAGTGTTTGCCAGAGAAACAAATTTAATTATTCACTAAGGTACATCATGTATAGACTTTTAACTCTTCATTTCTGTAGGTCAGTAATTAATACAGTCAGACTCAGATGGACTACAGAAACTGTTGTTTACAGTCCCACAAACTATGACACTGCATGCAAACATAATTTCTAATATTGTGAATATAATTATTTTGTGTTGTCGTTTATGTACAGTACCATGGCATGATTTATTACTGTGATACTATGATGGTATTCATTCATTCATTTTATATATATATATATATATATATATATATATACATGTGTGTGTGTTAAATTAATTTAATTAATTACATTTTGTATTGCTGTTGTATTGTCTTTACTGTTCCATTTTGATTTTCAAACGTTTATAATCTTTCATGTAAGGCAAGGCAAGGCAAGTTTATTTATATAGCACATTTCATACACAATGGCAATTCAAAGTGCTTTACATGAAAATGAAATTAAAATAGTGATAAGAATTAAGAATACCACGTGTAAGACTTAAAAATAAAACAGGATAATTAAAAACAGTTGTAAAGAGAATTTTTAAAATAAGAAGACAATAGAAATATATAGTTGTAAAGATATTTAAAAAGAATAAAATTATTACAGTGTATATATAGATAAAAATAAAATAAAAATAAAAATTAAGATGATGCATAGATTAGAATAGGTGCAATCAGTCGGACGTACAGTGGCACAGTGCTCATTCAGTAAAGGCACAGCTGAACAGATGTGTTTTGAGTCTAGATTTGAATGTGGCTACTGTTGGAGCACATCTGATCTCTTCTGGAAGCTGGTTCCAGCTACGGCTGGCACAATAGCTGAACGCCGACTCTCCTTTCTTTGAGTGAACTCTTGGTATTTCTAGCTGACTTGATCCTGATGATCTGAGTGATCTGTTGGGTTTGTATTTAATCAGCATATCTGCAATGTATTGAGGTCCTAGGTCATTGAGTGATTTATAAACAAGTAATAATACTTTAAAATTGATCCTAAATGTAACTGGAAGCCAGTGTAACGACCTGAGGACTGGCGTGATATGGTCATATTTTCTTGTTCTGCTCAGAATCCTGGCCGCAGCGTTCTGTATGAGCTGCAGCTGTCTAATGGTCTTTTGGGAAGGCCGGTTAGAAGACCATTACAATAGTCCACCCTGCTGGTGATGAAAGCGTGAACGAGTTTCTCTAAGTCTTGCCTGGAAACAAAGCATCTAATTCTTGCAATATTTTTCAGATGATAGTAAGCTGATTTAGTTATTGCTTTGACATGACTATTGAAACTCAGGTCTGACTCCAAAATCACACCAAGATTCCTGACTTGATTTTTTGTTATTAGACCTTTGTCTCAAGATATGCGTTCACCTTGAGAATTTCATCTTCGCTTTCCAAATGTAATGATTTCAGTTTTGTTTTTGTTTAACTGGAGATAGTTTTGGCTCATCCAACTGTTAATTTCATCAATGCATTTGCACAGGAGTCAATGGGGCTATAGTCATTAGGTGATAGTGCTAAGTAGATCTGGGTGTCGTCAGCATAGCTGTGGTAAGCCATTTGGTTCTCTCTCATTATTTGGCTCAGTGGCAGCATGTACAGGTTGAATAGGAGTGGTGCTAGAATTGACCCTTGTGGGACTCGCAAGTCATGGATGTCCAGTCAGACTTATGGTCACCTATACTCACATAATAACCTCTTCCTTCTAAGTACGACCTGAACCATTTAAGGACCATCCCAGAAAGTCCGACCCAGTTTTCCAGCCTGTCAAGAAGTATGTTATGGTCAACAGTGTCAAATGCGGCACTGAGGTCGAGTAGCACCAGAATTGATGTTTTGCCTGTATCTGTATTGAGGCGAATATCATTTATGATCTTTATGAGCGCTGTTTCTGTGCTGTGATGTGGTCGGAAACCAGATTGAAAATTGTCAAAGTATCCGCTTTGAGCTTAAGAATTTGTTCAGCTGACTGAAGACAACTTTTTCAATGATCTTGCCTATGAAGGGAGAGATTTGAGATTGGTCGGTAGTTGTTCAATATGGAGTTATCCAGATTTCTCTTTTCAGAAGAGGCTTAACTACTGCGGTTTTAAGGAGTTTGGAAAATTCCCATTGAGAAGTGATGAGTTTACCACTTCTAGCAGATCTGCTTCTAAACAGTTAAACACACTTTTGAAAAAAGAAGTGGGGAGTGTGTCAAGGAGGCAGGTTGATGTTTTAAGGTGCTGCACCGTTTCTTCTAAAATTTTATAATCAATTGCTTCAAAATCAGACATAGTAACTTTCCGAGGTTGTGGTCTGATCTGACTGACCCAAAGCAACTCACGGATGTGCTGATCGCCTTCCTGATATTATTTATTTTCTCTGAGAAGAAGGAAGCAAACTCACGGCATTTGCTGTCAGAGAGCATTTCACTGGGAATGTGACTCGGGGTTTGTCAGTCTCTACAGTAGCAAAAAGAGTGCGCGTGTTGTTTATGTTTCTGTTTATAATATTTGAGAAGAAGGTCTGTCTAGCCTTGCCTAGTTCCACATTGAAATCATGAAGGCTGTCTTTATAGATGTTATAGTGGATTATAAGTTTTGTCTTCCGCCACATGCTCAGATTTCCTGCATTGTCTTTTCATTATTTGCACTGCCGTTGAGTTTCTCCAAGGTGCTTTCTGTCTTCCACTCTTTTTCTTGACTTTCTCAGGAGCAATATTATCAATTACACTCTTAACTTTTGAGTTAAAGGAGTCAAGGAGAGAATCAACAGAGTCTGCAGATATGCTTGGTGTTAGAGATATAGCCTTCATAAATAGCTCACTAGTGTTCTCATTTAAGCTTCTCTTTTGACAGCGACAGATCTAGCTTCAATGGCAGGAGAGATTGAAATATCAAAGAAAATACAGAAATGATCAGACAATGCTACATCTTTAACAACAATTGATGAAATGTTTAGACCCTTGCTGATAAGTAAGTCTAGAGTGTGTCCACGATTGTGTGGGACCATGTACATGCTGTGTCAAATCAAAAGTGTTAATAACAGTCATGAGCTCTTTTGTTGTACTGGATTCAGCATTGTCTATGTGAACGTTAAAATCCCCAGCAATGGCAAAACAATCAAACTCTGAGGAGATTATTGATAACAGCTCTGTAAAGTCCTCAGTAAAGGATGGAGAGTATTTTGGAGGCCTGTAAACAATGATAAGCAGGATGCGTGGAGCACCTTTTAACACAATACCCAGATATTCAAAAGACAGATAGTCACCAAATGACACTTGCTTACATTGATAGACATCTTTAAAAAGAGCAGCAATACCCCACCTCTTCTAAACGCTCTGGACATACTCATAAAAGTAAAGTTAGGAGGAGCGGTTTCATTGAGGACTGTTGCACTGCAGTTTTCTTCAAGCCAAGTTTCATTTAGAAGCAAAAATCTAGGTTGTTTGTGGTTATTAAGTCATTGACTAGAAATGATTTGTTCTTAAGTGAACGGATATTTAAAAGTGCTAACTTAACAGTATTAATTTTTTCCCCACAGTAATCTTAGTTTGACATGTAATAGGCAGCAGATTAGATGGGTTTGCTATACGGTCTGAGAAGGTCTTACACTTTCTATCACGTAACAGAACTGAAATAGAGAAAGAGACAGGCACACTGGGTTCCCGCTGCGTTCTGTAAACATTTGATAAAGTTACTGTTATCATGGCGGGACCCAACACACATCACTGAGAGCTGGTATCAGTTGTTTTGGGTTCACCTACAACAGATGGAGGAGGGTGTTGGCCTGGCGTTGTGACCGAAGAAATCTCACAGGAGGAGGCTGAGAGCGAGCTGGGCCCACAGGCTTTGATGGTTGTGGGGCTCGACGCTCTTGGTTGATATCTGGGGCTCGCAGAAATCGAGTGTGATAGTCTGGTTCCAGCATAGACCATTTGCTCCATTCTCTCTGAGAAGCTCAGAAGCGGGATGCTGGTGAGAGGGATAACATGTCTGGTGAGGGTGGCTGTTGTTCTGGTGTTATCGGAGGCTGAATTATGTTATCATCCATTTCATGGAGTGACTTAGACATTTCATGCAGTTTCCTGTTCAGACTAGTCATAAAGCGTAACAGTTCACTAGTCTGACCCCCTTAGAGCCCACCCTTTCGTGCACCTCCACAGTATGGGCAGAGATGTTACTGTTCAGTCCTCAATCTGTGTTAGTTCTAATATGTCACAGTCTGTCTGTGGTGAGCACTGTGGGCGGGACTCAGATGGGAGTGTGTCCGTGAGCAGTGGCTGTTGTGGCTGCGTGATGTTATCAGTGTCCTTGTGGAGTGTGTCAGCTGCATGTCCATTCAGATGCTGAAATGAAGTCCTGTGGTCGTCCATAGTCTGTTCAGGTGTGTGTGTGCCATCCAGGTCGAGTGAGTTAGCACACACAGCTGAGGGATGGTGTAGGGAAAAGTGAATATTGTCCTTTAGCACTCTTGCACCAAGTTTGTTTGGGTGAAGGCCATTTGATGTAAACAATTGTCTCTGGCTCCAGAATAGATTAAAGTTGTCGATGAAGTTCACTCCTTTATGTTGCAGGTTTTTGCAGCCATGTATTAAGCCCAAGTAACCGTGAAAACCTATTTGTTCCTCTTGCTGGAAGTGGTCCACTGATGAACGGTTGAACTTTTAGTTTTCTAAGTGTTTCAAAAAGTACATTGAAATCCTCTTAATGAGTTCTGACTGCTCTCTCTGAATATCGATTTTCCCACATGAATGACAAGTCGATTTGCAGTCTTATGTTTCATCAGAATGTTCTGAATTTCCCTGTTTACGCCAGAAACTGTAGCTTGTGGAAGGCAGCATGTAGTTGTATCCCTGCTGCTAATGTTTCTGACTGTGGAGTCCCCACTATCAGAGTCCTGGGCTCGGCTGCACTCTGAGCTGAGTGCCGCTGTCTGCTCGACCTTGAGCGCCTGTTGGTATCAGTGTTAGCGGGCTGATACGATCTGTGTTCGCTTACATTCATCACATTTGGGGATTCATCACCCACATTCATTAATACTTCAAATCTGTTTTCAAGTTGTATAGTTGGTGGTAGGAAATCAGCATTTGCAATCCTTGTGTCTGGGGTAGAGCATGCTAATGTTGCAGTATGTGACGCTCGTGACAATCTGATGTCTCGGGTCCCTTTGGGTCTTGCTCCTGTTTGTGCCATCGATTAGTGTGTTGATCAGTTATTTGTTTCCCCTGTTGGGTAGCACTATGTTTATGGGACTCACCGGCAGTGTGCTGAGGCGTTCATTTTGAAGCTCTGTGTGATTCGTCTGGTTCGGTGGTTCCAAAATAACTTTGTTTCAAGAACTGCAATCCTCTGTAAAAGTCTGTGGCAGTTTGTGCAGCAAGTAGATTCTAGAGGAGGCATTTTCTTATCCTTTTGAATGTAGGCAGCTGTGTTTTCCTTCTCCGGAATGTAAGCTGATGGCAGTGGGAGGCTGGTTGGATGAAATATTCCGCTTTTTGTAGTAATCCAGTCACCAGAGTTTCAAATTTTATCATTGAAGTCAAGCTTTGTTGTTTGAGCACTGTGCTGATTTACAGAAGTTGAAATTACGAAATTACGAGATAAAATATAGAAGCGATAGAGCAAAGCGGAGCAGTAAGCAAGAGCGTCGAACAGTAGCAAAGCAGGAAGCAGTATAATGTATTATTAACATAATGCAAAATATAAATATACTATTATCTATGATAAATATTATATTTTTATTATGTATTATTGAATAAATGTATTACATACATTTTATTTATATAAATGCTAATATTCTAATTGAAAAACCTTTGTAAATCTATTGACTAAGGCAGTAAGTTTAGCCTTGGGTTTTGAATATGTAATATAAAATGTACCAGTAGAGGGCGAAGCAACTTTTCTGTGTTTTCCCCCCTCTTTTTTAATAATAAAAAAAAAAAGTGTGAGAAGGTGGTGATGTTTTAATCACTTGCTAGCTCTGAGCACTTATGTTCTAACCGTTCACAGCAGAAGTGGAGCTGCGGTGTGTATTATTTTATGCTGTGGAAATGAGTGGATTTGGACAGGAGTTAGACTGTGAGTTGAACCCACACACAGTCACAGTCTGTTCAATATTTAAAGTGTGTCTGTCATCAAATAGAATAAAATGTACACTTTAAAGTGTCTGAAAAATGTTGGATTTATCATAACATTTTATATAAATATAATTATTATTATGTAAACAAATCTATTATTTTAAATAACTGCAACTTATATGTTTACAATATCAAAGAAAACACAAAACCCTCCCATTCTTTTCTTATTAAAATGAAGGGCAGAGCTTGTATTACTATAAACAATTCCACTTTATAAGAACAATAACAACTTGCAGATGCTCTGTTTTCTCTCTCTCTTTCTCTCCGTCAGATAGTGTTTCCTTATCTGTTGTTTAATTAAGGGTTTCTTTTCTTCACTCTTCCATTGTTTCACCAGCATGGACAAAACCTTTACCAGGGTCAAAGGGTTAACAGCCATCAACTGTGCTGCTTTTTTCTTTTTGTTTTGTTTTGGTTCTTTTTGTTCTCTCTCGCGCGCCCTTCTCTCTCTCTCTCTCTCTCTCTCTCTCTCTCGCTCTCTCTCTCTCTTTCTTTTTTTTTAATAGGGTCCCACACAAAGGCATTGCTTCACCTGCCCCCCTCCCTCAAAACACATACACACACACACACATACACACACGGCCTGCGGCTTGTGTCCCCATTTGAATTGATTATGTTTAGAGGGCTGCTTGTGATTGGTGGAGAAAGGGCGTGGTTGATTGGATAGTTTTGTATCTTGTCAGCTAGGGAGCAACCTTGCGCGTGCAATCTGTCCATATCCCCGGGAAAAAGGCTCGAGACGCGGCAGCACACGCACACGCTCGCTGTAAACGCCTCTCTCTCTCTCTCTCCCTCTCCCTCTCGCTCTCTCTCCCTCTCCGCTCCGCGACTCGTGTCTTCTCATCTTCCGCGATCCTCCAAACGGCCCAGCTTCACTCTGTTTACCCTGCCAGCCAAATGGAGTTTGTCAGGTTTGTCAATATGATTGATTCTGTATTTTATTTAGTGAAAGAGCAGTTTCTGTTGCCGTAGAAAAGTTTTACATTGCATTACGTCCAGGGGAAAGGGAAAAGAGGCTGATTTCTCTGCATGCTGTTTGTATTAGTTTCTATCATGCTGGTTGGTTAGGAGATGTGTAAACACTGTGATACGATAACAAGTTGATGTTTAAAGCTTCTCCTCTCACTTGCAGTTTACATGAGCAGGATTTTAATATGAAGCTTTTGTTATTATATGTTATTCTGTACATATGTTTTTATTTCAAGACTTATAGTTATGCAGAAACTTATGCAGGTTTATTTTATGTATTTTTTCTGTTGAAAAAAAGTGTTTTTAGATTGCACATGCTATGCAGTGTTGGATTTGGTTATATTTTAAGTTAAATTGTTTTGTTCTGTATTGCATTCTTGTGAAAATAAGTGTTTGCTGATTTTGTGTGTGTGTGTGTGTGTGTGTGTGTGTGTTGGGGTTCTGTTCCCCTTCACGGTTACCCACATTAAGAAAGGGGCAGGGACACACTCCGATTTGACACTTGTATCGTGGGCCCTCATTTGTGTGTGTGTGTGTGTGTGCGCGCACAAGAGTGTGACCGTGCACATGCCAGTAGTGTGATCATTGAAACTAAGGCAAAGTTTTGACACTCTCCTGTACTGGTTTTGAGGGCTTTTATTTTCTTCTATTGCTTGTTTTGAAGATATATTTGTTAATCTTAAAGAAGTTATATTTTATTGATAATTTGAATGCTGGGATGCAATAATTAGGACACAAGTTTCTGGTTGTCATCATTATTTCGAATGGAATGATTGTGAAGTTTGTATGTGTGGGGATCGGTTAGAGGATGGCAGGAGAGGATGGGGAGAGGTAACGACTGGACGTGTGGAAAGTAAAGGCTAAACAGGGAGCCTCGCGGAGGGTAATGCCGCACAGCTGTGACCACCGGGCCCCTTCGTTTAGAAAGCGTGAGAGCTGATTGGGCTGACAGTTTGTAATCAGACTTGATTTATTGTTCATTAGTAGTGCATTAGGGTCCGCTCTGGCTGGGGCCGAACCGCATTTATGTTCTGCCCTGACAGGCCGTGAGCCTGCCAACACCTGTCATTTCTACCGCTCGACGCATATTAGTGGCGACGACAATGTTGGTGTGTGAGAGAATATTCACATGTGTGTGTGTGTTTACGTGAGACTGGAGAACAAGTGTGTGTGTGTGTGTGTGTGTGTGTGTGTGTGTGTGTGTGTGTGTGTGTGTGTGTGTGTGTGTGTGTGTGTGTGTGTGTGTGTGTGTGTGTGTGTGTGTGTGTGTGTGTGTGTGTGTGTGTGTGTGTGTGTGTGTGTGTGTGTGTTGAACAGATATTTCCCATAGAGAAGTTTTTTTCTTTTCTTTTTTTTATCAAGAAAGAGAGGAAAAAAGATTTGGGGCTGTTATCTGGTCTGTCGTTCATGTGGCTGACCTCTTTCACAGACGTCTTGCTCTACATTATGTGGTAAGAATTGAGAATACTTCAGTGATGAGACACGCCATTGCCAGCTGTTCTTTTCTGTTGTCCTTTCCCTTCATTCTCCCACAGAGGAAAAGATAAAGAAAGAAAACTTTAGCTTGTTTTTTTGTTTTTTTTCTAAAGATGCATTTCTTCTTCCTTTTCTGCTACTCTATTTCCAGAAAGCACACCAGGTGAGCATCCTCTCAGGAAAGAGCAGCCTAGTGACGAATTGCTCCGAAAGACAATTTTATGATATACAGCAAAAAAGGCTTCTTCCTCGACTCACACATCTGCAACTTTTTACTCATTTTAGGGCAGAACAGAGATTTAGAGTTTATATTCGGTAGAAATATTTGTTAGAAAAAAGTTTTGATTTTATTTCACACATTACAACAAAGTTAAACTCGTTTGTCTTTTATGTGCACATTAGCTCTTCCCACATGCTAACAGTATCTTCCACTCAATATTAATCAACCTGAAGACTTGGCCGATCAAAACACAAATTGCAATTTACCGAAACCTTCATGTGATGTCATGGAAACACGGATTAGCGGTGTTGTCGTTTGGCGTTGTGCAGAATGAGACCTCTCCCATGCGAGGATGTGACGACCATTGTCTCGAGTAAATTCTCAATTTGAGGGGGATTTGTGCGACTGTGATCTTAATTAAATCTCCACCGACTCCAATAACACATCTGAAGGCATGCGCGACGTTGCGTAACCTCGCTGAGCTGGTAAACCATAAATCATATCAGCGGGATGAGTAGAGCGCGCGCGTGAGAGAGAGAGAGAGGAAAGGGCGTTAGGGTGTACTGGAAAGGTGTAAAGTGGTCGAACGCAGTTTGTCGACACCATTGTTTTTAGTGGCACATGTCAGACCGAGTTGAGCGGGAGACGTTCAGTCTTGCTTTGTCTTGTTTTAGCGTGTGTGAGGAGAGTCATGTCAAGGGTCACCTGGGGTTGAGTTGAGGTTAGAAATGATTATTGTTGCCAGTCATGTCTAAGATTGTTTTAACAAGATCTCCACCACAATGCCATATTTGCCAGTGGGAAGCTCTCCGAGCGCTGCTTTTTTGGGACCATGTTAGTTAAAGAATCATGGTGGTAGAAAATTGGATTTTTATTTTTAAACTGTAATTGTAAAACATGTTGTAAACTGTTGATGAAGAATAGTTAGAGTGGCTTGCAAAGAAAAATAATACTGGTTTACTCTAGTTTTTAATTATACTTTGAGAAGAAATTGGTCCCATAATTATTTGTGGCAGCATAAGAATAAATATCTAATTAAAATGTTTAAATATTCAATAATAATACTTTTGATTTATTTTTTATGATAAATTGCTTTTGCTGATCATATGTGATGTTCCTCATTTGTAAGTTGCATTGGATAAACATGTCTTCTAAATGTAAATAAAAAGATGATACAGTTCGTTTAATGCACATCCTTTGCTCTTTATTTAGTACTAGAACTAAACAAAGCTGTCTTTGTCGGGAAGAAATAACTATGAATTTTGCCAAAGCATGCATTTAATTCTGACCACAATCACTTGAGTGCACAGCACGTTGTAATTTCACTCATAAGTATAACTCATAAGTAGGCACTTCCCAGGAGGACTTGAAGGCAGTAGATGTCAAGGGTCAGGATATTCAATATAAAACTATAAATATAAATCCTAATATGAAAATCAAAAAATTCAGTAATCTGGGTTAGTTTGTGTGTTCATCTTTTAGCTCGAATCCCAGGCAAACACTCAGAAACACATGAAGACATGACACATGCCCGTGCCACATTCATGATGTGTGCAAGATTAAGTGAGTATCCCCTGAGCATCAGCTCAGAGGGTCCCGGGACTGATGGTCCACCCCTTCGGGACACCCACCTGCAGTGGGGTTGAGTTAGTGTGGGAAAGGCAAAGCTGAACCTCATGCTCTCTTTCGCCCCTGCTTGTTTGTTTTACGGCAGACCGGGCCAGCTCTGCTGAGAACTTGTTTGTTTGTGGTTTAGAAGTTAATTAAAGTGCAATCTGGATTTTTGTTTTTACAGTTGCCTTGAATGGGCCGCTTTCCCCCCGCAGAATCTGCTCGGTAAATGGGCAGAAAATGTGACTATGATTATCCTGTTTATGTGAACTGTAAACGGGCTGCGCGAGAGCCAGAGCGAGGAAGAGGGAATGGAATTATTCGCCATTCAGAAGCGGCTGGGGAGATTAATATATCTATGCTTCAGCCATATATATATATATATATATATATATATATATATATATATATTTTTTTTTGTTGTTGTTTCATAATAATAATAATAATAATAGTACATGCATGTTTTCATAAATGCATTAATATTAGACAAAAATATTTCTAAAAAAATAACTTGTTAAATGATTTGTTCCGTAACTCTTTAAACATTTTTGAACAAAACTAAATTGTGCATTCAAAAGAATAATTACAACATGCATGTAGTATGAAATTATTTTTTTCCACAACACGCCATGCCAAATGAGAGTACAGACAATGCTATTCCCTATATCTCTGGACAAGGTAAACCAAGAGGCTTCAAACAGACCAAACCTCCTCTGATTTCTCAAGGGCTTGTTATTTTGTACTTCTCAATTCTATTTGATGCCCTGACAAAACAAGATGACACCGGGGAGCTGGCATTAAAATTTGATTTTAATTTTTTTCTGCCCTTTTTCTTTCTTTCTTTCTTTCTTTATTTGCAACTTGTTTCCATGCGGTCAGTTCAATGTACGAGACACTCTGATTGAAGTTGCCCCCTTCACTCTTCATCTTAATTGCCTATCTCTCTTTCTCTCTCTCTCCTTCTCTCATTCTCTCTGTGCATGACATTTTGCTCTCTCAGGAAGAATACGTTCTTCATTAAGTCAGTATCAGTGTTTCTGAGGTTCGTCAGATGTGTGTCAGATGTTTCCTCGTTAGAGCCGTATTTTTGGATGCCGTTTCCTGCTCATAGTCATGGAAGACGAACTGGACGGTGGATTTAAGCGTCAGTCTCAAATGAGCTGGATCCGTTGATGCGTCCAGTACGCTCCATCTCCCAGCTGGCATCATTTTGTTGGTGTATCCCTTGCGATTCAACACCTGCAAGTAAAAAAAAAAAGAAGAATAAATGTAACATTACACTTAATTATTCATTTGAATGGCCACAATTGTTTGTACTTTTATGTTTGATTAAAGGTGGCAAAGTGATATATATATATATATATATATATATATATATATATATATATATATATATATATATATATATATATATATATTACGTAAAACTATTTTATTTTGCGTTAAATTATTACAAATTATTATTGGCTTATCTTTTTTCTTAAATTTACCTATTTAAAATTGTATGTTTATTTTTTTACGTTTTTTGTCAATTTACCAATTTTTTTTTTTACATTTTTATGTTTTTTACGTTTTAACAGTTTCTTGACGGTTTGATATATATATATAAGATGAAGAGTGAAGGGGGCAACTTCAATCAGAGTGTCTCGTACATTGAACTGACCGCACGGAAACAAGTTGCAAAGAAAGAAAGAAAGAAAGAAAGAAAAGGGCAGAAAAAAATATATATAAACTTTTTTTTTAACATTAGTTGCAGCAGACAAAAATGCATATTTGAGCTGTCTTAGCTGAAAGACATCTTCAAATATGTCAGTGCCATTGATTTTGTCTCAAGATGCACACCAGTAATGTTTTTATAAGGCACGTTTATAAAAGCTTCTTAAATGTCCTAACTGAACTAAGGCCTAATCCTGGCTTAATCTAAACCCTGTCAGTGAAACCGGGCCTAAGTGTCAGGCTCACTTATTATTAATTTTGCACTTTGCAGATGTTTGCATGTGTTGGCATGTGAATGTTGAGTGTACAGCATATGATGCGTTTGTGTGTTTGTATAGTTTGGGTAGGGCCTGTGGACAGCAGGTCTGCGCTAGCACATTGCCTACAGTCACATAGCAGCTGTTTGAGTATGTTACGCTTTCAGTGTGTATGTTAATGTGCTACACTCACACCTGGCCTATACCTTTCCTTAGTGAAATTCATAACTGTCAGCTTTCTCCACTTTGCTCACGTTCTTTCTCTCATAATAATTCTTTCTCTCTCTTTCTTAGCAAACAAGTCTTGTGCTCTTTAAAACTGTCCACCTGACGGCTTTAATATGCATTCATAAAATTCCTTCTATCTCGTTTAACCAGATATATGCTTTATCTCATACCGCTTTCATTATGAGACGGCTTGAAATATGTGTTTGTTCTTTCCTCACCTCTTATCAAGCGATATGGCCATTTACCGCAATTCATAATAATAATTTCATTCCGCACACTTCCACAATTACAGCCAGAGGAGAAGAGGGAAGGGCTCTGAGCAGTAAGCAGCGGTATCCCTCACTCCTCTTAAGTGCTGCTGATATAGTGGCCAGGATGATATTTTTCAGCTGAAGTGCTTCTCTTCTGCGGCAGGCCTGTCTTAAAGAGATTCCAGCTCATTCACCAGCGGATTAAATGCTAGTAGTTACAATGATCAATAGGTTAAGAGGAGGCCCATCCCTCTCTCCACTAATGACCTCAGTGGTAATGGGCAGTAAAATGTGAGCTGTAATAGCCTTTCCGCTAGGGCTGAGGTTTGGTAGAAGTGGTCACACACACACACACACACACACACACACACACACACAAATATTCATGCAGTAAATGAGGGTGTGAAGCTGGTGTCTGTAAGGTGTGGATATAAAGGGTTTAATTGGAACAGGCTGGAATTGTGTCCTGAGAAGTTAGTAATGTTTAGTTGTTAGTTTTTTACAAAGTGTTTAGTTTTACATCAGATGTTTTTGGTGGTTGGAACTAAGTAAATGTATTTCAATATTTTGACTGGTTTCGAGAACAGTTCCTCTTTACAAAAATATAAAAAAACACATTAGTAACACTTTACAATCATTTGTTAACATAATTTAGTTAATGTATTAACTAGCATGAATGAACAATGAGCAATATATTTGTTACAGTATTTATTAATCATAAATGTCAATACAAATTCAGTTCACTGTGCATTAACTAATGTTAACAATACAACTTTTGAATTTAGAATTGACTAAGATTAATAACTGCTGTAAAAGTATTGTTAACGAATAAGACCTTATTGTAAAGTGTTAACAATTAAAGTTAGTATCTTAGTACACTTTTTGTTTGGTAATTTCAGTTATGATTTTCTTTTCTTTTTTCATTTGAAACCAAAGATTGTTTCAGAAATTTACAAAAACTCATAAATACAAAGTTGTAATGTTTAAGTTGTAAGTCTTCATTTAAGAAAATAAAAAAAGGTTCAAAACAGAAGATTTGTTTTCTCAAACATTTTACAGGAACATTTTCCAAATCAGCAAGTCTTTTTTTTTTTTTTTTTTTAAGTTTAAAATGTTTGTGTTTATATTTTATGTTGAAAATGTAAGTCTGATCATATCAAATTGGTAAGTACATTTAAGTTCAAATCTGTTTGACTTTCAATTGTTACAAAAAATTTAAAACATCCAAATTATAAGTTGGCCAAATTGGCAAGGACTTCATAGTCGAGTATAATTGTACAAACGTGCATCTGGTGTTGTCTGTGTGTTTTAGCTCGTATTGTCTCACCACCCACCCGTCTGCCTCTCTGACCTTCAGAATAGTTCATCAAAATTAGTGGCGCTGAGAAATAAGGACATGAGTGCATAATGACTGTGAAATGAAGAAATCAAGGGGTGCAGCCTATGCAAATGGTGCGCTAAGCCAAGTGAAAAATAGGCCGCATATTAAGACATACCAAGCGTGTGTTGGGGCGCCTGCTTATGAGTTCAACTTTGATTCCGAGCACTACATTTAACCCTGTCTTTGTCTTTGTATGTGTATTTAGGAAATTCCTTCTAGGTGTTTTGTTTTTTGTTGTTATATTTAGATTAGCTTGAAATAGGCGGAGGCTATGTGGAAGTTAACCCCGCCCCTTACAGAAGGAACAGACTCAATTACATTCATCAAGATGTGACAAATTCAAACGCGTGTCAGCGGTTCTGAATCACAGATGCAATTGGGGTAACCTTGGTGAAGGGAGACTGTCGCCTTAATGTCTGGCCAATCCGGAGCAGATGTGAGACATACATCTGCGATCTAGCACACGCTCGCTAAAACACGCTGGGGATATGTTAACAGTTGCAAATGCCCGCCGCTATCAAGTTCAGCACAGACGTGGTTTGTCACCCAATGTCACAAAGGAGATTTTAATGGCACGGCGTATAATAGAGAACGGCTGACACTGAGACACACGCGTATACAGTATTCACACAGCCTCTCCTCTAATTAAAGACCCCTGTCAACAGCACGAGGACCCTCTCAATGTCATCACACGGCATTTTCTTTTCTGACCATAATATGTGCACATTTTTATTCTGTGAAAGCTTGTTTGTGTGCCCTTTAATGTGTTGTGTTGGTATATTTTTGTACTTTTGACAAACTAACAAAGAACACCGTCGACAACACATCCTGCATTGACACAGTTACATTCATGTTAATTGATATTCAGCGATTTTAAGTTTATGTACACAACGAAACAGTACACCGGGAGAGTTGTGACCCATTTTAGTGAAGTATTGCAGGGACAAGACGCTTCACGCTGATGAAGAGGGGGGAAAACAATCAGGAAAAAAATGAAAATACAAAACGTATTCACAGTCACAAGCAAAACATGGACAGCACTCCAGAATAATGGCCAGTGGCCTTGTCACTGGAGTGGGACATTTGATGATGGGGACGCTCTGTGGTTGCTCGAGTGTGTTTGTGTGTGCATGGGTTTTCTCTTTGCATATGTCAGTCTCCCATCAGTCAGTGCAGTGCAGTTTTCATATCACTGAATCTGAAAGCTCCTCAGGTGGTTTCTGAGAAACAGGTCTTGATCTCATAGCACATTCATCTGGTGACAAGCTACTGATAGGACATGTGACGCGTTATCTTTAGTGTATGTGTTGTGAGTATTGTGTGATTATGTAATTGTCATTGTATTCATATGTCGATCCTCTTTCTGTGTTTGTGCAGGTCCCAGTTTCAGTTGCTATGATGACACCACAGGTCATAACTCCTCAGCAGATGCAGCAAATCCTCCAACACCAAGTTCTGAGCCCCCAGCAGCTCCAGCTGTTACTGCAACAACAACAAGCACTGATGTTACAGCAGGTACTCGCCCTCGTTCCGTTTTATACTGGATATATTCCTTCGGTTTGAATGTCTCAGATTTTACTCAGGATTTAAAAAATACTATGACATTACAAGAATTCTAATTAAATAATAAAACAATAATCCATAAGGATCCTTGCCTCACAATACTCTAATGTGAAGTGGAGTTCAATAAATTATTAAATGTATTCATTATCTGAATAAACAATTTGGAACAGAGCTTGATATTAAAACCCGCCACGTCACTGGATTGCAGCAGTGGCGTGTAACGCAGTCAGTTCTCCTAGGCACTTTGGCGGGTTAAATTTTATATATAATATATACATTTTTCAATTGTAGTGCATCTAAATGCCTCTAAAATAATAAACTAAGTGCAATGTAGTGTTATCAGAAATATAGATTTTTCACAAAAAGCCGCCTCTCAGTCCTAAATTGAGTTCTTTTTCACTGCTTATTGCACTTAACCCCCTGGAGTCTGGGCTGTTTTTGGGCCCTTTAGAAGTTTTGACATGCTCTGACATGCATATGTTTAGTGTTTTTTCAGTTTCTTATAAACACATTAATGGCAAAGGTGTAATTACACCGTATTCTGAACAAACTGGGCTACCATAATATGTGAGCAACATTTATGTACATGCTTGTATTTCTGAGAGAATAATGTTTATGTGTGGTTTTTGAAAAAAATTAAAATGCAAGTCAAAACAAAAACACCTCAAAACACACAATAGATATGTGTCCACAAGACTTCTGACTAATGGGTGATGTTGCCTAGAGTTTTTGCTTCAAACTGATGTGAGAATCATTGTGCCTAACTATTCACATATAGCAATATATTGATTTACATTTTATAAGACACTTTTTCTTTACAAAGGCCGTATGCGAAGAGGCGTGAACAAACATGAATATATACGAGAATCACACCTGAGATAACAAAAGACTGCATAATGAGCTGCATAATGAATGAGCTTCAGGTATGTGACTAAGGGAGCAACAGTAAAAAGGAAATATATTTTGTTGTAGTTTATTTAGAATGTAGTCGACAAAGGCACATTACAAAGGCCTATTATATTTTAAATGATCAACACATTTTACTGCACTGCAATAAAATGCTCTTTTTATTTAGTATGTTTTTCTTGTTTCCAGAATCAAAATGAAGTTTTTGCTTAAAACAAGCAAAATTATCTGCTAATGGGGTAAAATTTCATAGATATTTTTGCTTGTTTTAAACTTTATTTTATTACTTAATTTTATTTTCAACAAAACAAGAAAAAGATATTGTATGTAATTCCACTTATCTAGTAAATGCATCTTGATTTTAAGATTTTATAGATATTTAGACTAGAAACGAGACAAAAATACAAAGAGTATAGTTTACTATTTTTAATGTTTTTGAAAGAAGTCTCATTCTAAAAAACAGTACTATTGTGACACTGAACACTATTTAGTAAATACAAATAACTGAATAAGTAAAATAAAATAAAATCGTGCTAGCGCGATGGCCGACTCCTAGGGGGGTTAAACAGTCAAATACATACAAAATAATGTCAAAATGCCAGTCTTTGCAAGTATTCATCTTAACACAGTCAGTTAACCTAAACAGTTGAGAAAGAAATGCATTGTAACAGTGTGACAGATCCATGTGTCAGGTCTTAAAGTGACAGCGTCCTAATATACCTGCTGCCAAATTATGAGTTAATACGAAAAATATCTATATAGCAGCCTTTCCATATAGTATCGATGTCAAAATTGTGGCCAGTGAAATGCTGAGTGGCTAATTTTGGAAAACCACTAGCCACAGTGGCCGGTGAGCAAAAAAGTTAATGTCATGCACTGATTTTGAATATAATATTAAGATGTAATGTATTTAATTTAATAGTATATAATCTATTATAAAATGGCAACAACAGCAATATGGTAAAAATATCTTGTCGTTAGTAATACAATTATATTTATTAACTAGAATGTACATTTCAGAAGAAAATGTGAGTGGTGCTTGCAGTGGCAAAACTCGGGCCCGGTCGTGCAAGTGACTGCAAAAGCCCACCCCATGTCTGTACGATGTTGTGGAGCTGAGATATGGCTTATGCCGCTTGTACGGGTTGCTAGGGTGGTCTAAATGGTTGCTATGGTGTGGCTATAGGGTTTATGGGGTGATATTTAAAGACTATTTGCCAGTCTGAGTCAAAAGAGCCCAACTCTGTATGTGTACAACGCTCTGGTGCTGAGATACGGCTTGTTAATGTTGATATATACGGTTGCTAGGGGTCTGTAACAGGTTGCTATGGCATGTTTAGTAAGTTGTGATGTCACTACTTATTGTCTGCTTGATAGGTCGAGTCGAAAGAGCCCAGCCTCGAGTCTCTACGACCTTCTGATCCGAATATATGATCTCACACATTATTGCCAATGTTAAGTCTATGGGACTTTATTCAACGATTTTTTCCGCCAAAACGAAACCGTTGATCCGATCGCTTAGAAAAGACATAGCACACCTCTCCTCAATAAGTCGGTCGATTCGACATCTCATTGGTGGGTCTGGCAAACGGTGCCGGAGGAGTAGCGCGAAGTTTTAAAAAAGTAGAATAGTAATCACAACACTAGAATGTACATTTCCAGAAGAAAATGTGAGTGGTGCTTGCAGTGGCAAAACTCGGGGCCCGGTCGTGCAAGTGACTGCAAAAAATCCAAGCAACATGACTGTACGATGTTGTGGAGCTGAGATATGGCTTATTCATGTGTTTGTACGGTTGCTAGGGTGCTCTAAATGGTTGCTATGGTGTGGCTATAGGGTTTATGGGGTAATATGTAAAGACTATTTGTCAGTCTGAGTCAAAAGAGCCCAACTCTGTATGTGTACAACGCTCTGGTGTTGAGATACGGCTTGTTAATGTTAATATACAGTTGCTAGGGTGCTGTAACAGGTTGCTATGGCGTGTCTAGGAAGTTGTGATGTCACTACTTATTGTCTGCTTGATAGGTCGAGTCGAAAGAGCCCAGCCTCGAGTCTCTACGACCTTCTGATCCGAATATATGATCTCACATTATTGCCAATGTTAAGTCTATGGGACTTTTTCAAACGATTTTTTCCGCCAAAACGAAAACCGCTTTGTCCGATCGCTAGAAAAGACATAGCACACCTCTCCTCAATAAGTCGGTCGATTTGACACCTCATTCATGTGTCTGTGACAAACGGTGCCGGAGGAGTAGCGTGCCGAAGTTTTGAAAAAGTAGAATAGTAATCACAACACTAGAATGTACATTTCCAGAAGAAAATGTGAGTGGTGCTTGCAGTGGCAAAACTCGGGGCCCGGTCGTGCAAGTGACTGCAAAAAGCCCACCCCATGTCTGTGCGATGTTGTGGAGCTGAGATATGGCTTATTCATGTGTTTGTACGGTTGCTAGGGTGGTCTAAATGGTTGCTAGGGTGTTCTGGGTGGTTGCTAGGGCGTTGCTAGGTGGTTGCTAGGGTGTTCTGGGTGGTTGCTAGGGCGTTGCTATGCGGTTGCTAGGTGGTTGCTAGGGTGTTCTGGGTGGTTGCTAGGGCGCTGCATGCGGTTGCTAGGTGGTTGCTAAGGTGTTCTGGGTGGTTGCTAGGGCGTTGCTAGGTGGTTGCTAGGCGGTTGCTAGGGTGTTCTGGGTGGTTGCTAGAGGCGCTGCCATGTGGTTGCTAGGTGGTTGCTAGGGTGTTCTGGGTGGTTGCTAGGGCGTTGCTAGGTGGTTGCTAGGTGGTTGCTAAGGTGTTCTGGGTGGTTGCTAGGGCGTTGCTAGGTGGTTGCTAGGTGGTTGCTAAGGTGTTCTGGGTGGTTGCTAGGGCGTTGCTATGTGGTTGCTAGGTGGTTGCTAGGGTGTTCTGGGTGGTTGCTAGGGCGTTGCTAGGTGGTTGCTAGGTGGTTGCTAAGGTGTTCTGGGTGGTTGCTAGGGCGTTGCTAGGTGGTTGCTAGGTGGTTGCTAAGGTGTTCTGGGTGGTTGCTAGGGCGTTGCTATGCAGTTGCCAAGGTAATCTGGTAGGTTGCTATGGTGTTGCTAGTTGTCACAGATGGTTACTATGTAGTGTTTATAGAGTTCTTAGTACCGTCTTAGCCTGATTTAACGCTTAGCTAATCGCTATTAGCATGTAGCTATTCACTGCTAGCATGTGTAGCAAAGTGCCGTTTGCTAGCATGAGTCAAAAGACCCAACCCCCATGTCTCTATGATGTTCTGACGCAAAGATATAGGGGTTGATAAACGGTTGCTAAGGTACTCTGTTTGGTTGCTATGGAGTGGCTTGGGAGCATCCCATAATGATATTCCAAAAGCTCCTTGTCAGTATGAATGATATAAACCAACCCCCGTTCCTCTATGATTTTCTAATCCAGAGATATAGGTCTTGTTAAACTGTTGCTAGGGTCCTCCGTTTGGTTGCTATGGAGTGGCTTGGCAGCATCCAATGACGATACTGCAAAAGCTCCTTGTCAGTATGAATGATATAAATCAACCCCCGTTCCTCTATGACATTCAGATGTGAAGATATACACTGTTGATTTGGGTTGCTAAGGTGCTTAATAACGGTTGCTAGGGCGTGGCTAGGACGTGTTGGAGGTGATTTGTGATTGGCCGTTGATGCCCCGAGTCAAACAAACCCACCCTCATGTTTCTATGACGCTTATATCCAAAGATATCCATTTGATCTCTTTCAATGGAAGTCTATGGGATCAGTTGCTAGGGAGCTCTAAATGGTTGCTAGGGCGTGGCTTGACAGCATCACGATGATCCTGAGATAGTGATTGGTTGTCTGAGTAAGTTGAGCCCACCCCTTGTCTCTGTGACTCTGTGAAGCAGAGCTATGGTCAATACAAAATCCCTATGCAATTTACCATTGGAGGACAAAACGCATGCGTTTGATGGGACGTCCCTCCCCATGTTAAGTCTATGGGAAAATTCGGGCCCCTCCTGCGCCCCAGGGGTACAACTCACACCCCTTTGAGATGTGTGTTTTGAGAGATCCTGTCAGCCTCTCCAAATGTGGTAATTCACGAGTTTCTCCGAAATCCTCGCTCGGAGCTACGAGTGGTCAAACTTTGAATGTTAAGTCTATGCGATGGGTGGATTTTCGCCGCTAAAAATCGCAACCCCGATCCCTTAGAAAAGATATAGCACACCATTCCCGAATAATCCGCACGATTTGACGCCTCATTCATGGGTGTGTGACAAACGGTGTGGGAGGAGAAGCGCGCCGAAATTTTGTGTGGAAGAATAATAATAATAATAATAAGTATGCACAATAACAATAGTGATGCCTTGCTTACCAGCAAGCACCACTAATAATAATCACAATGATTCTGATGGCAAGTTATAGTTAGTTTTGCAATAATTGAATAGATAACAATGTAATTAGTCTGTTAGTCTTGTAGCAACATGTAGTGCATATTTCAACAGTTATTATTATTATCATTATCACAATAAAGAAAATAATACAACAGGTACATTTGTTAGTCTTGTAGAAACAAGATGTGCATATTTCAAACATTTTGCAACATCTTCAAATGTGGCTCATCCAATCAATGTTTTTAGATATACTGTAGTAATTAAAGTTCTATTATGCCCTACAATTAGTTGCTTTCTCTTTCAATGTGTCGAACATACAGTACATCACTCCCTTCTAACTGTCTTAACTGTTGCTCAATCTATGTGACAAAGAGGATTTGTCATGTACGTATTAGTGAAGCAATATACACAGTTTGTTAAAACTGTGAAGCGTGACTCAAAAGAATTCCACACATTCTGAAAATGCATGATGTAAAATTTTCTCTGACTATAGGTTGGTTCTTCCAGATTCTCAGGAATCTGACTTTTGAAAGTTGTTATATATCCTGGAGAAAAGATACACACAAAATAATGGCAGTGTTCACAATTTTTTTTTTTAAACCAAGTCTGAGGGATGTGTAGACAATCTCGCAAATTTTCACAATGTAAAACTCCTTCTTTATTCCCATTTATTCCTATTCAAAGTGATTTAGACAGGACAAAAATAGTATTATGCTGCACATATGTTAATGTAGAAGATTTTAGGTTTTTAAAGTCCATATAGATGTATTAAAGGTACTGTATTCTTAATTCTAAGGATCAGAGTAGAGGAAATCATCTGTTTTGTAACATTATACTTGGACTTCAGGGGAAAATAAATAACAAGGCAGAAGTATAGAAGAGGCGTCTTTAATTCATGACTCTGTGTGACTTTGCAGCAGCAACTCCAGGAGTTCTACAAGAAACAGCAAGAACAACTCCACCTTCAGCTCATCCAGCAGCAGCATGGCAGCAAACAGCAGAGTAAAGAGGTATGCTGACTGCATTGCTTTACGCACACGCTCAGCCCTGGTGTTCATTACCTGCCCCCAGTGCAGCTGTTTCCCACCAAGTACAAAAGCAAAATTATTCCAGTGGCTCTGTGTCATCTTATTTTTGAGTTTTGTCAATGGGAGAACCCTGTCCTGCTAAATAAATCTGAAAGTACTTATTGGCCAAATTATTTTATTAACAAACATTTGGGAGAACTGCAATGGTCAGAATGGCTGCAGAGAATCTGTATAGATCCTTTTATGAGGTATCTGTGTATTAATATATAAATGTACTATATGAACAGATTGAAGGGCAAGTGAGGTTTCCCCGTTGACAGAAATACGGCACAGCACAGTTGAGAAGTGTTCTACCTCTTGGTCTTTCTCTCTCTTCCTTCATTTTAAGGCCGTATCACCAGCTGTGTTTCTGGCTGTTCTAATGACAGCAGGATAAGGCAATGCTCTAGACAAAAAGAAGCGATTATTGTGCGGTCAAAAGCAGTTCAAAGACAATCAGAGTTTCACTTCTTAACTTCCCCACCGAGAGCTTCATTCTGTAACCGGAGAGAGCGTATAAATGAAGGCGAATGTTGTAAAACACACACACACACACACTAACGTACTCACACTCTCACATGCTTACTTCAAAGTCCCCCAGCTAGCTAATTAATGAACTGGGGGCTTCAGTTTGGACAAGTTGTGGTGCGTTGCCTCCATAAATCAATGCGACAGGACTGTTTCTCTTGCCTCTGACAGAAGCTGTCACTCTTTCTCTCTCTCTATCTCTCTTTCTTTCCCCCTCTCTCGTGTCAGAAGGACAGATGAGGGGAAGGGGACTCTAGAATGGGAGGGGGGTTGAAAAAAGGAGGGTGGCACCGTCAAAAGGAGAAACAATTGATCAGCTGAATGGAACGTGACGAACAGGAAGAAAAACACCATTTTAAAGAGTATTATGTATGATCACAGGAATTTGATGCAGCCCTCGAGAGGCTCTCCTCCGTCTGTGCGTGTTTTTCTCTCGCGCGCGCTCCCTCTCTCCCCCTCCTTCGGCTTTCTCTCGCGCAGCCATCAAAAGATGGAATACGAATTGTTGCAGCGACTCCCCCCACGGGGGTCAGACAATAACCCCCCGCTGCTGCTTTGTGCCTCTTTTATTTAAAAGACAACAAAATTTCTTATGGTTTCAAAGATTTTTAACTTTGGATTGGAGGCGAGGCAATAAAAGGGCCTGCCAGCGTCAGTCTGGATCATGTTGTCATCTGCTCTGTTCTCGCCTCTCTCGCGTGCCACTCCGAGTTAACCTCCCATTCGCTATGCCGGCTGGCGTTAGGTTAACGCTCGTGTGCCGAGGAAGATCTCAAGCGGCCCAGGCCATCCTTCAGGATGACGTTCAGATGAAAATAAAAACACTTTATAATATGATTCAATTTGTTAGCATGCAGTAGATATCATGAAATTACAGTCAACAATACTTGTATAGTATTTATGGTTGCACTTTACAGTATGTTTACTTGCGTGTACTTACCTAAGAAAATACTCGGTAATATAAGGTAACTACAGGGGTTAAGGTTAGGTTTAGGAGTAGGTTCAGGGTTAGTACCTAGTTATTGTAATTACTGTAATAAGTATGTACAGGACTGTAAAATAAAGTGCTACAATATTTGTTCATATTTTTAACAATACAGTTTTAACATTTCAAGTTTTGTAAATGAATATTACACTAATAAATGTTGTAAAATTATATGATACCTTATGCATCAATATTAATGAATTGAACCTTATTGAAAAGTTTTACCAATTTTTAACAATTAAAGTCAGCATGAAACCGAAGTAGCAGTTTTGCTTTTCGTCTTTGTTGTGACTTTTTCAAGTAAAAAGGAACAAAATAAAATGTTTGAAATTAAAACCTGTCTAAAAATGACTTGATTTTTCCATCAGTATTTGATGGACTGCTCTCTCGCCAGTGTACATGTCATAAGAGAAGAGAAGAAATGTCTTTGCAAGGGGGAGTTGAAGTTATTTTGATTCAATATTATGAGGGCACATCAATACAAAATTTTAAATTTTGTATGACTGCTTGGTTAAATCATTTATAATAATAATTAAAAAAAGAAATAAAAATTTCTCCATTTGGATTTCATGAAAAACGAAGTGTCCCTTATTTTAGTAATACATGTTTTACGTGCACAATTCACACACAAAATGTTCATAGTCTTTCGTAAAAATTCAATTTTCCCCACCTCAGAGTTGTGTATAACCAGTTTTCACAATCCAATCAGATTAAATCAATTGGTATAGTTTTGTTTCATGTAGAAAGTGATTTAAAGGAAGATATTTACTTAGATCTTATATGAACTTATTTATCCATTTAAAAACAGTTTACAGTAATCTTGCTTTTAATTGTCAAGACAGTGAAAGAAAAGACAAGGGTTGTGTGATCAGGACAATGACCCGGACATGAACCTGCTTCTCTGTGGGAGCACCACAGCATGCATATGTTGTGCTACCGCTGCGCCATAGCTCTGACCATTGACATGAGGCATTTGTATTTTAAAAGCCTCGTGATCAGGGTTAGTGGGGAGAAAGAGAAAAAGAAACAGACCTTTGACAGGCAGTTGAGGATGGGTGGACCATGAATGAGAGTGGAAAAAAGAGCAAGCACTTTATCAGGCTGTTTCAGATCTGTTCTGGGTCTAAAGGTTGACCTGTCCGCGCCTGTGTTGCGGGACCTTTTTTGTGTGCCTTCTGTTTGGAGAAGTAAACACAAAGTGAAGCATCCTGTGTTTGGGAAGAGGGTGCGGCACACAGCTTGGCAAAGCCACGTTTGCGCTTTAATGTACTAACAAACACGTGCACACACAAACATGTGACCCTCAGAGTCCGGTTTTTCATCTCGAGTCCATCAGAAACGTTCTGAAGTTTCGCCGTCCCGTGATTATGGCAGATATTTAGTCGTTGTCACAAAGCTGTTATAATGCATCGAGGAGGTCATAAACAACAGTGTTAGTGTTGAAAGGGGTCAGCGGGAGGGTTCAATAGCCCTGTATCTCCATAACGTCGCCCATTTGTTTTGACTGAGGCGATTGGGGATGTTAGATAATTTCCTCCCATTTATCGTTCTGACGACGCAGCAGTTCGTTTGCCCATTCCTCCCTCTCCTTCTGTCTATCAACACCCTATTTTCCCTATTTCCCTTCCACTTTTACTAACACTCTCCCTTCTTCCTCTCAAAATTTCCCCCGTCCTTTGGCACCTTCCTTTCTCTCGATACTCTGTTCCATCTATCTTCCAGATGTGAGGGTGTATTTTAGACACTTAACACAAACTTCCTCACAATATGATATAGATTGCAATGCCTATCATGATTTTAAAAAATCAGTCAACTCAATAAATTGTTAAACATCACATCTAGATAAATTACATAATGAGACAAATATAATATATAATATAATTATAATGTAAAATTCAGCAAATGTGTTAAAAAAAGTTTAATGAATATCATGTGCTAATGCACTGACTTTTACATTGTTAATCAATGTCAATTGAAAATATCAGTGAACTGAACCTTTTGTAAAATGTTACAAACCCTAAAATGAAAATGGACCCTGTTTATTTTTTTGCATAAATGTTTTAAATAATTTTATAATATTTTGTATTATGGCATCTAAATGTGATTTTCAATGGCCTGAGATAAAGAATCACAAATTATAAATATATAAAATTGGCACATCCACTTCTCAGCTCTCCTATTGGACTGTTACCCTGTTATTTCACACCCCTGATTTATCCAAAGGAGGCAACGGTTGGCTCCCTTGGCTCTGCACTTACACTCTGCTGAATATTAAGGAGCTCCTTTCAGTCACAGGTTGTTTGCTGAGTTATGAATGGCCATAATTAAAATCCTGTGGCTCTTATTAGGAATGATTAACAACATTTCATTATTTGTCACGAGCCTCCCAGACTCCTCGTTAATTAAGAGGGTACTAGAAAATGGGATGTACCTTTCCGCGCCTGTTTTTATGTGTACGTGTGTGTTTATCAGCCCTGAGTGAATAAGTATGTTTGTGCACGTGTTGACATAATTGTTTGTGAGTGTGAGGATGATATGTAGACCTCTCATCCTCTCTCCGTCTCTCCCTCGGCAGGTGTCTGCGCAGCAGTTGGCGTTCCAACAGCAGCTGCTCCAGGTTCAGCAGCTCCAGCAGCAGCATCTCCTGAGCCTGCAGAGACAAGGGCTGCTGTCCATTCAGCCCAACCAGACTCTGCCCCTGCACTCCCTCGCTCAGGGTAAGAACAAGCACATCCATCACCCCCTTAAGGGGATATTCACACTGAGACCAATGGGAATTGCTGACAAAAATCTTATGAAAAGTCCAATGAAATTATTCACAAAATTACAACATGGTTTTTCATCAGCCTCCAAGAAAAGATCACTTTTGTTTGTCTATTTATTGCAACATCTGGGTAAAAATGAGGATTCATTAGGTTTTGTTTTGGGGATCCAAAGGGATGCAATATGTATGCATTTATAGATTTTAAATTGTTTTGCTAAATGTAGGAGGAAAAATATTGGCCAAGATTTCAAACTCAACATGAAGAGGCCTTGAGGGGATAATCACACTGAACTCAAAAAGGAATTACTGACAAAATTATGAAAAGTAAAATTATTTACAACCAATTTTTTCCAAGGAAATATCACTTCTTTTTATGTAAGTAAATATACGAGGGGAAACATTTAAGCACTGGGAGAATTTACACACACACACACACACACACATGAAGAGGTCTATGGGAATACATTTATGCAGGAAAACGTTTTGCACTTTTGAACACTTTACAAAATTATACAAAATGTTGCTCTTTGAAATAATAGGCCTTTATGTTCTCTTTGCATTATAGTTTCTGTTGCTTTTCTTTTTTAGAAAAAGAAAATGTTTCCACTTTTCCATTGAATACATATATCTCTGATGAATGTATTACACACATTACTGTTTTATCTCTCTCTATTGTCTTATGCTGGCTTCTCGTCAGCCCCTGAACATAGTAGTGCCATTGTTTTCTAACCTCAACCCACTAAACTAGTCAACGATTAATCACTTCACAAGCAGTCAGTGAGTCAAAAGGTGTTTTTCCAGGAGGTGTATTGCCTTATTTTCCTTGTCATATTTACTTAAGGTGCAGCAACAGAATAACAAAGATTGCATTCATAGCAGTTTTGTTTTGACTTTTGTTTTCTTTCTTTCAAAAAATGACTGTACTCTCTCTGGCTAAGACAAACAAGCCCATAACAAGATAAGGCTGTATAAAGGCTGGGGAGGGGGTGCTTGGGTAACACGCAAATACAAACGGTGTTTGTTCAGTCTTGTTATTGTTTGATCAGGGCATAGTCGGAAAGCTGAGCCACTCCACATACCCACGTTGCCCTGGGGCTGGGCTGGGTGAGGCGATGCTTTATGATGCGAGGCCACAGGCTAGTGTCAAATAGAAGGCCATCTCAATGAAGAACAATTTTATTTCTTTAACAAGTGATTGAATGACATCTCAAGCAGTCGTTACCCAGGGAACATTGCAAGCATGTAATGCCCAATCAGAGGGCAGTAATTAAAAACAGAGAGGGCACATGCTGTTTTTTTTAATGCAGGACATGAGCTATTGTATGGATATATAATACATTTACTTTGCTGTAAAGATTATTTCCTAGTTTCTTAGAACCTGTTTGTCTAGTATTCCAAGGATTCCAAGGATATCTGTAATAGCCTGTGGTAGAGTCCGTGCAAAATACACTTTTGCCCACTTTCAATCTATTTTGGAACCCAGTTAAGACTTTAGATTTTTCTATTCATCAGTATAGTCAAATGTGTGTGCATCTTTGTATCTAACTAGCAGCATGTTTTGTCAAACGTCAGTTGGAGATGTCCTACAGGTCGCCTGGCACAGTGACTGGTAAAATTGGCCCCAAATTTGACTGGCATAGGGGGTAATTTCATACCCTGATTAAAACACTTGTCTGTATGTGTGTCAGTGTGTGTTTGTGTGTGTCCTGCACATTTTCTGCTTCACCGTTAAAAGTTATTGATGACCTTTTTTTCTTTCACACTCCACTGCATTCTTTCATGCTCCAGCAGCCCAGTTTTCCATTCGCAAGATGTAATCTACAATATTCAGTAGTTAGCTAAGTAGTTAGCATTGGTGTGATAACTTATGTTACCTCCTTATGTGTGTACACAATTATGTGTCACAATTATGCGCTTGGGCAAGCTACTAAGTAAGATTACTCGGCCAGCAACATGGGCTGAAATTGGCTTATTTATTAGACTCTCCGACTTTGATGTGTGAATAAAATCTTTTTACATCGCGGATTCACGTTTAATGTACAGGCACATCCAGTCATTTTCTACCCGATTTGTTTACATGTGTGCAAGCTAGCTCTCTGGCACGGCGCAGACATCTGAGACTTCAATCAAAACAATGTGTTTTAGTCTGACGATTTGGGGTTAGATCACTTATTTGACTTTTCTGATGTTGAAGTTTTGGAGAGGGTCAGCTGAAGTCTGCTATGAATTAGAACAATGTGTTGGAGGAGATAAATATCATAAACGGGGTTCAGAGAGAAAAAATAACAGTGGACTGAGTAACAGAGTGTGAGTAACAGAGTGAGAAAAAAACAGAGCAGATGATTATTCAAGAAAGGCAGAGAGATTGTGTATTTGGTAGAGTAAAACCATTTCTGGCTTCTTTACTTGTCCCACGTACACAAAGTGCGAAGTTTTAGGAGTAACACAGACATATTAGAATATGTGTGTACGCAATACAGATCCTGCGATAGTTGGAACAAAAAAACTTTTTGTGGCCTTTTGAGATATAAAAATAACCAAAAAAAAATGTCTTTATAGTGACTTGAGTTTTAATTAATTAATTTATTTTATACCCTTAGGTGCAAATTTTGTACTGCACAAAATGAACCCATAGGGATGCAATGTTGAATTCTAAAATGTTAAAAAAAACATTGGTGAAAAAAAGCATTCCTTGGCACATGAAGTTAAACCTTTTGAGTGAATTTGCTTTCACTCTTGTAAATAACTCAACTTTGTGTAAACAGAATGGAATTAGGCAGAAGAGTCCTGGTTGTCTACATTGATGTGGCTACCGGATTTGTTCATTTTCCAACACTACTAGCGTGCTTTCATCTAAATCTGTGCACTCCTACACTCACGTTGTGAATCCCTCAAGTTCTGAAGTTCATTCTCATCCCCAGCCGCACATTAGTTAAGTTGTCCAGTCAAAGGCCACAGGACACCGACAAGACAAATTTGCCACTAATATGAAAGCAGCGAATGTGACCAGGCATGATGCGCGATGTGCGCACGGACCCATCAGGGGACTCCGGCCCCTCGTCCAGCGTTGCTGGCAGTGATTGATCGGCTGGCAGTGCGGCACTGTTTAATAGCTTCTGTAGCATTAGGGAGGAACATATTTTAGGCCTAGGGGCTGCATATCAAAGGCCCCAGTGATCATAACCCCTTTAACAGGAGGGAGAGAAGATCTCTGCCTCACAGAACAATAAACTAATAGTAGTGTCAGTTTGCCCCCAGTGGCGCGGCGACAGTCTCGTCGAGGAAGTCGTGGTCACTGATTTCCACGGCCCCAGCGCGCGGCGGCATTTTTTATCGGGCTGCTGATGGGCCACAACTAATGTGGTTGTGAACCTTAAATCAACTTTCCGCTTGCTCGAACACGGTCACCAGGGTACCGGGGTACAAGGACAGGAAAAGGTTGAACCGAGAGTTCGGGGCCCCTGTCTGGGTGTCGCCGCTACCTGCTGCGGTAAAAATTGAGTTGCTTCACCGGCGATCAGTCAAACGTCTCAATGACATCCATTTTTTAAAAGCGCAAGTGTGTATCTTTGGCTTTTAATGAGAGGTGGTGCGGTGCTGAAAAATGACTTTAGGGCCGTTAAAGCGATCTGGAGTTTGCAAGACGGATTTAAGGACAAAGAACTGTTTTAATGCTATGTGTTATCTGCGAGATGTTACATCCGTCATCCGCTACTAAATGATGATAATGCTGTGACATTTGCCAGATTGGTTGAGAGGTCAAGTGAAGATATATAGACATTTTTGGGAGACAGATCTGCGAAAAAGAGGGAGACGGGATAGAAACCAAGACTCAGAGCGAGATATAGACCTGCAGAGGAAAAAGGTTTATGGGGGGTGTCAGACACAACAAGACAGCTTCGTCCCACTCTGTTACCCCTCTCATCAGCTCCCCCTCCCCCCTCCGGGTTGGATTCGTTTCAGTAAACAGTGGTGTCGGGGTCACCTGGACTTGTGGGTAATTGAGGGAGAGTGGGCCGCCCTGTCAAGCACGTCGGCTAAAAATACATCGCACACTGTCACTGCGCTCCAAGTGGGGGGAAAATGATTGTTCCCCTCTATGTCCAACCCAAAAACAATCACCAGCGCCGTGACCTTCTCGAATCCACACGGACAAGTTTTCCCTCTCTCACAATGACAACAGCAAAGACAAAAAAAAAACAAGCAAGTCGATACCTTCGGACACCGCCGTCAGAGTTTCACGAGGACGTTACAACACTGCAAGATGGCACAAAAAAGCCCAAGGAAGCAAAAGATGCCACGTGGCACGTGGGAAGGTTATTGATTCGTCCTGCAATAATTTCCGCTGGCTCTTTTATATGCAAACGATCTTGTGCGAATTTATGGCAGTCCTACCAGACTCATTTCACAGTTTTTAGTCTCTCTCGCTCTGTCTCTTTGTCTCTCTCTCTGGAGTCTTAGCCGCCTCATTAGCTTACTGTTCTCCATTACTGGCATAATTAAAATCTTTAGTAGCTTATCAAATTAAAAATATTTTCTGCTGATCGTATTGAGATCTTCACCTCGCCGTTATTTTGCCACAACAGGAATAAATTAAGACCAAGCTATTCTTGCACAAATGTATTGCGCTGGAGCGCTTGAAAGAGGCCACTTCTGGTGTCTGTAAAGAGAATTATTATGAAGGAGAGAGAATGAGAGGGGGAGGGAAAACAAGGAGACGAATGAAGATAACCAAGACAAAAATTGCTCTCCATTTGTGTTCGCTCATTTCGAAAATCGATTTAATTGTGATGTTAAGCGATTGATCCCCCACCACCCAAAACAGCCCCTTCCTGTTTAATTTCACAAAACATACAAAGATTTTTACAGTGTCACAGTGGGTGCGTTTCATTCAGCATTCCTTTCCCATGCCCTATTCAGTTTCCACAAATATATTAAGCAGCACAACTGATAACACTGAAGACTGCTAAAAATGCAGCTTTCCCATCACTGAAAAAACCCCAAAACATTTTAAATCTATTTTAAATTTTAATCATTGTTCATGATATTACCATTTTTACTGTATTTTTGATCAAATAAATGCAGACCTGTTAAGCATAATAGACTTGCCAAAATTTGGAATGGTTGTGCGTGTGATGTTAAATTAATATGTATATATATATATATATATATATATATATATATATATATATATATATATATATATATATATATATACACATACTTATGCGTATGTGGGTATGCATGCAACTGTTTGTGTGTCTGTCACAGAATTGAGGCAACATCTTGTCTTCAAGCCATTTTTCTTCCCACTTATCTTCTTCTCTCTTTTTTTCAAAGGATGTATGAGCTGCAGTGTGCTTGACTTGTTAAATGAGGTTTAAGTCGTCTGTGTCAATTGGAGGCGGTGCAAAACTTTAAGCATTTTGCACATTAACATGCTTTCGAGAGTATTACCCTGGGGGCTTGTTCGTTCTTTCTCTCTCTCTCTCAGAAAGGGATGTTTTTGTGGTCTTGTTTTGTGTGTGTGTGTGTGTGTGTGTGTGTGTGTGTGTGTGTGTGTGTGTGTGTGTGTGTGTGTGGACTGGTAATCCTTACGGTATGGGGACAAAATGTCCCCACAAAGATGGCAATATCCAAATTTTTGTCCTTGTGGGGACATTTTTTGGTCCCCATGAGGAAAACATCTTATAAATCACACTAAGTGATGTTTTTGAAAAAGTAAAAATGCAGCATGTCTCCTGTGATGGGTAGGTTTAGGGGCAGGGGCAGTGTAGGGGATAGAAAATACAGTTTGTACAGTATAAAATGCATTACGCCTATGGAATGTCCCCATAAAACATGGAAACACAACATGTGTGTGTGTGTGTGTGTGTGTGTGTGTGTGTGTGTGTGTGTGTGTGTGTGTGTGTGTGAGAGAGAAAGAGCTGGCTGACTTCCTTGTCAGAGAAATAATGGTGATTATTCAGATTTCATGCCTTGTCTGTATGTTAATTATTTACTTCAAGCATGAAATGTGCATGAATGCCGTGTGTGTGTGTGTGTGTGTGTGTGTGTGTGTGTGTGTGTGTGTGGAATGGCAGAGCGAGAGGGCAGGCGCTGCATATCAGCCTGTAGTGGAATAATTAATGCCCCCTTTTGTTTACTGAGCCCTTGTTTTTTATTTAATTATGCCATGAGTAGAACCAGATTAACTGTTAATTGATTTAATTATCCAATTTGTTTGTGGCAGGCATGATTCCAGCCGAACTGCAGCAGCTGTGGAAGGAGGTGACAAACAGCCATGTGAAGGAGGAGAACAGCGCGACCAATAACGGTCACCGGGGTCTGGACCTGTCCTCCCCCTCCCCCGTTCCCCTCAAAAACCACAACCAGCATGGATCCACCAACGGCCAGTACATCAGCCACTCGCTCAAGAGAGAGGGGTAAGATCGGCCAGCCATTATTCTGAGAGTTTGGGAGAATTTTTGTCACAGACTTTGGTTTCTGAGCACAGTTTGAGACTCTTGTTAATCTCTCTATATATTCAGCTGGATTGAGTTCTTGGCATCATTGAGTAAAGCTTTCTCGGTGCACCTACTGAAGGTGGAAATATCTGCAAGGGAAGCCAAGTTGATAGACAGGTGCCAATAGGGCATTTCCTGTATATGAATGGTAATTTATTGCTTCGAAGTACCTTGGAATTTTCATTAAGGACCGGGCCTGTCCGCTCAGGTGTTTGACTGGAATTTCCTGATGAACAGGACTAAGAGAACTGCACTGTTAGAAAGGTTAGATTACTGTAATGAAATTAAAATCGCTTCCTTTCCTTTTGAATTTTTCCTTTTACAACAGGCACAATTTATCGCACCTCACTATTGCACTTCAAAATATGTTCAAGGGATCTTTTACTTTTTCTGTTTTTTTTTTGTTTTGTTTTTTTTATTCTGCCTCTTATATTTCTTAAATTATATAATAGAATTATATTGTAAATATTTTATATCGATTTGTGATCAGAACAAATAATCTTTTGCCGAATCAATTCATTTGTGTGGCAAATAAAGAGCAGTTAATGTAATACAGTAAGAGTTGCACTCAACACCGCACAACTTCACTAAAGCCCTGACACTTAGAGATTTATTTGGAGGAAGCATTGCATCACTGTGTCTTTAAGGAAGAGATTAATTTGGTTTATAACACATTTGCTTGTCTTCATGTGCTCAGGCCTGATCTTTGAACCGCTGGTGAGAAGCCTCCAGGCACTGTGAGCTCATTTATTTGTCTCTCTCTCTTTTCACATCTGACTCAGATTTGGCTGATCAAAACCAATGTGTTGTTATGAAAGCAATGCGAATGAAAACACATTTAGTGCTGCAAAACAAGCTCTAGCCGAAGGTAAAGGGGGAGTTTGTGTACATTTATATCTGCTTCTCTACCAGTGTAGAACAGAATGGAGATCATGACAGGTTTGCTCAACATGTCAGGGTTATTTAAACTACCCATGATGTCACTGATGCCATGGGGCTCATACAAGCTTCTCTCTCTCTCTCTCTCTCTCTCTCTCTCTCTCTCTCTCTCTCTCTCTCTCTCTCTCTCTCTCATTAATTTGTGCCAAACATATAAGAGGCTCAATTCACTATTGATTTGTTTTGTAAAGTGAATGACACAATGCTTTAAGCGTAGAAATTCATCACACACACACTATTGGCTGATATACATTGAATTATTTTATAGATATTAATGAAATATAAGCATTTATAAAAGAAGGCTCATCTCCTGCATTTCGGATGGATTTTTATGCAGTGCATTCTGGGATTGTCTTCTCCATGAATGATACATATAATGCTGCCTTAATTGTGTGCAGAATATCTAAATAATATTTCCTTTATGAGCATTTTTTGAGGATTTAAAAAAAAAAAAACTTCTTAAAAGCTCAAAATTGAGAAATTCTGGCAAATATTCCAACATTTTTTAATTAAGCGGAAAATGTAATTGATGAGACAGCTCTGAGAGACTTCTCTTTGTTTTTTATTTTAAAATCATACAAGTGGGCAGAAAAGTTCCCCTAATTGAATAATCATCCAATTATGGTCTAGGTAGGCTGCTCACTAGGTTTTGAAACTGAGAAACTCACTGGTATGCTCACTTTCTCTATTTTAGAAAAAAATTAGGAGTAACAGTCTATCACCCTTTTTCCTTGCACAAACATCCAGTCCTCTATCACAACACCACAAACCTTTCCGTGCCATAGCAGGCTTGAAACACTCCAAAAGACATGTTGGAAAGCTCACTGCTTCTCTCTCCCTGCCTCTCGTTCGGTGTCAGAGATTAAAGAAGATGTCAACAGCAGTTTAGCACCCATGCCGTGAAGAAGGCGTTTTGTAGACTGAGTATCTCAGATCTGTCAGAAAAAGGGAGCAGGTGATCAGCCCTCTCTCTTCCTTCCGTTAGCTGAAGAATTAGTGCTAGAAATGTTTCCAAATCATTACTATTCAAATGCAAAGGCACATTAGAGAGACAGTGCTAATAACTTAGCGCTTTGATAATTTTCCATGTAGCATTAATATCCTAGTAGTTTTATTAGTAAACGTGCTTCATCACTACACCCTATGGGCCTCCAAGAAAACACAACACGCATTTCTACCATTTTTAATCTGTAGGAGTTCAACTGCTCAAAATCCAGGGTTTCGAGTGGGGAAATGAAATGTGGACTGATCCTCACATACGAACGTTAATGAACTTTTAATTGATGTGGTTTTCCCTAGTCCCTCTTGTCGTGAAACAGGCGGGCGGCTCTGAGCTGATGGACTTGCTCAGCCCTAGCTCTCTCAGATTGGTTTACCGCCGGGGTCTTAAGCACCGCACAGGCCGTTTCATGTGTCATATAAAATCTGGCCAGTCGCTGCGACGCCTGCAACTAAAACCTTAAGTGCATTCAGCGGCATCATTCACTGTCTTTTCACTTCCGTCTTAAAGGAAGGAGAGAGAAACTCAATCACTTCGTACATGTTTAGACGCGATGCTACCCTGCTTTTAGCAGCCTCCATCGGCTCCCACTGGTGCCTGCACAGAGACAACCACTGCATGCACACCCAAATATGATAAAAGCCTTCAACATGTCAGTCCACCCGACCCATCGGTGCTCAGATAAGGGACAAAAAACACTCATGGACCTGAGTGAACCTTTCTAAGGTGATGAGGTGTTGGCTGTCTGACCAAAGGCGAACAGGCCCATACCTAATTTATTTTATTCTTGGTTAGGGTCTAAAAAATATGTTTTTTTTTTAGTAAATAAAAAAATACAAACACGTTCCATTTCAGCTCTTTTTCAGTTCTCCTCACTGGAAGGGAAAGAGTGTCACCCAGTTTCAGTCACCTCACTTCATCCTCCTCCCAGAATCCTTTAGGAATGCTACGCTCATGGGGATTAAAACCCAGACAATTTGTTTTAAAGAGATAAATAATCAGATTTGCCCCCCTAAACGAGCCCCTTAACCTCCCTTTTAATTGATCTTCAACTCTGCAAATGATAATTAAAACATTTTGGGGTTGGGAGGGGGCCGTGTGGTTGGGCATACTCTAAAGGATTGAGTCGGGGGTCTGGGGATTTGCCAGTAGACTTAGAGGAGGAGTGTGTCTTTGATTTCTCCCCACATGAAGACGTGAGGGAGAGTAATAGTGTTGTGACAAAGTGCTCAGTTCCTGTCTGAGCTCTCCAGACGTCAGACCTCTCTTCTTCGTTAGGTCGGCAGTGATGATACTTAGGTGCTCGGTGCGTGATAATACGATCCTAAACCATAATGTAATGAAAGATGATATGACAGAGCTGTGGTGCCTCACAGGAAAGCATTCAGGCTTTTGCTATGAGAGCCGATCGAGGATATAAATGCACATGTAGAAGGGATTTTGATGTGCTGTTTTATTTTTATATTATATATATATATATATATATATATATATATATATATATATATATATTAGGGGTGTAACTAAACACTCATGTCCCGATTCAATATAAATAATCATATTAAACTCACGATACGATATGCATATATTTTAAGCCAAAATAAAGAGGGTTTTTTTTGTTTTGTTTTTTTTTACTCTTTTTTTTATTACTAAAATATTATTATTGTATTATCATCAGGACCCACAAATATTCCCCTATTGCATCATTATACATTATATATAGTCGTTTAAAGTAATAATGTCACTGAAACTATGTAAACATAATTTTTTTTCCCTGAAGCATTACTCACGCTTTCAATGCAGGCAGCATTCTCTCCCGGTGTTTGCTATGTCCCACCTCTCCCGTTATTAATGCATTCATATAAGAATAAGAATAAACAATCTAAAATACTTTGAATAATCATACTACTAAAACAAATGTGATCTGGTTCATTATAAGGAGTGCTGCTTTAAATGACATGTGCTGTGACTTTTAGGAGTGTCATTCCGGTCATTCAGATGATCGATGCAATCAGTCACAGTTGTAATCGCAAGAAAGCGTGTCAAAATGACTATTCCCAAACTGTATATGTTTAGCTCATCCAAAAATAAATTCTGCATTTACTCACTCTCATGTTGTTTTTGCGCGTCACTCAATCATTTGAACGTCCGTGTTTACTACAGTATGCACGTCAAGGTAAATCTGTTCATCATATAAAGCCACCGTGTCTCTTCAGGAGACTTGGCTTTGGATTAGACACTCGATTAGTTATTTTTACGATGCCCATTGGATTCATTGGAAGTTTGAGAGGAATGGACTTTTAAATGGAGGGACAGAAATATCTCAGGTTTTATCAAGAATAGCTTCATTTGTGTTTAGAAGTTAAATGAAACAACATGAGGGTGAGTACATGATGACAGAGTTTACATTTTTGGATGAATTATACCTTCTAAATACAGCAAGTTAAGCCTTGGATGAAACAACTATACATCACGAATCATATCAATTATATTTTTATATTGATATATCGATTACACCCATTATTTATATATATATATATATATATATATATATATATATATATATATAATGGGTGTAATCTATATATCACAATATAAAAATGTAAATGATATAATTCGTGATATATAGTTGTTTTATCCAATATATTTTTCATCCAATATATTTATCCTATATATATAAAAAATGTATTGCCATTTTTTTACTTCACCTTGAATGCAAGATGCCATTTTTTTGCTTGTTACAAGATAATTTGTTTAAATTCAAGTCTGTCTTGTGGTTGTCTTGCTTAAAAAACCTAAGAACCAGAGAAGTTGCCACATACTTCAACAGACAGACAAGATCACTGACAAGCTTTGACTCTGTCTTTATTGTTTTTGTACAGAATGAATGAGGTCAGGACAGAAAGAACACCCCTGTAGTCTGTCAGTCTTCCTCTGAGTTGTTGTTTAAAACCGTTTAGTCATCCATTGTTTAAAATGAGCTTTGTTTCCTGAATCACAAGTCCTTAAGCATTTCACAACTCTACTCTTATTAATAATGTTACAGCCAATACAAGCATGGCACATTTCTTGTTTAAAAAAAAATAGACTTGACATACATTTTTATAAAAAATTACATATTAAGGCATAAATAAAAAAACAGCCTTAATAAGTTCATGCATTGTTTTGTCTTTCACTGAAAAACCCTATTTTTGTATTTATTTAATTCTTGCACTGATTTAAAAAAAAAAAAAAACCTTTGTTAATAGTTAATATTTTTTTTTAAATAAATTCAGGCAGTTTTCCTGTTATGAAATATTGTGTTACAATTGGAGATTAATAAGGGCTTAGTGTCCAATAAGGTCTAGACTTCATGTTATGTTCAGTTCAACTATACTTTTTTCAAACAAATGGCATTACATTCCCTTCTGCAGATAAACAGCACCGTTGAAATCTTCACTGCTAAGCTCTATAGCGCATGCAGTGTAGTTCATATGAAAGCGTGCTGTACTGAGCTGTTGATGACCCTGTGCAAGCAGATAAATTGATAACAGGTGGGGTGTGTTTACTGTTTGTGCAATCCAGATGGATTTGTGAGCTTCCTGTTGTGGGAAACACTTGTTGCTCCAGGTGGACGGCAGGGGCCACGGTTCAGTGGTCAGGGCTAAAGGACATGCTGTCTCTCAGAGCCTCGTGCTGCCCTGATCAAAGCGTCCCTCCATGTGCATCAGGGGAGACCCATAATTGGCTATTGATTGGCCAGCACTGGGCTGTGATAGGCTGACGAGCAAAGATCACATGGCTGCGCTAATCTCACACTTCCTGTAGAAGTTAGTGGTCATGTGACAGTCAGTGCTGTGTCAATAAAACAACAATGTTTGTTTTTTTTGTGCTGAAGGGGAATGTTTCTTTATTTGTTGTCATATTTTAGTGGATAAGCCATTAATATTACATCAAGGAGTATTATAGAGATGAATTACTCTTTAGCCTCTTTCATAAAAGTCCAATGATCTGTGAATATGCTGTGTGTGTGTGCGCGCGCTTGTATGTATGTATGTATCAAATATTTGCAGCCTTGATATCACAGTAATGTGTCTTTTCTTCTTATAGATCAGCGTTGGATGATCATTCTCCTCATACTCACCCTCTCTACGGTCACGGCGTCTGTAAATGGCCAGGATGTGAAGCTGTGTTTGACGACTTTCAGTCGTTCCTGAAGTAAGTATCTGACACACACACACACACACACACGGGATTAAAAAATTGAATGTATACAGGATTCCAATTGGAATTATCCTTTTTAACTGGGATCATAATTTGGAACCACACCTAAAGGATGCTAATGGAGGTTTTTCTCATATAGGATTCCAACACAAAACTAAAACTTAACTAAAACTCTTAGAATATACAGCTCGCATTTATGAATACTAGCAGGATTCAATTCCCAGGTCAATAGAACTAAGAACCAATACAATTCAAAACCTCCTGTAGGAATTTCGAAATATATCCAGTTGGATGTTATTTGATTCTTAGAGAATTCTTATTTGATTCTGTTATGATTCTTGAGGATTGTTTTCTAAAAGATCTTTTTGTTATGTTGGAATCCTATTAAATATTGGGATTATTTCTAAATCATAAATCCATACCAAATTTCAAAATAAATCCTGTACGCATTCCTTTTAAACTATAAAATGTTTACATGTTCACATAGATGAACCTGGTCAAACCTAGTGTCCTATCACAGTATTTTTCAATCCCTTTCCTCCTGATCTTTTTCCTCTCTGTGTGTGGGCTGGGTTCTTGACGTGGGTGTGTGGTGTGCTGGTCTTCGCCTGCTCTCTGTGGTGTGGTTTTCCTCAGGGTTCTGTTCTGCCTGTGATAACTGCAGTCCCCATGGTGATTACTGACACTTTGTCCCAAAACAAACTCTTGGGGATGTTTATCTACAGTGGCCCACATTCTGAGAGTACAGAGGGGTTTGCCCTTGTCTGCCTTTTTACAGACAAGTAGGAGATCTCTATCTAATTGTTTTTAGAAACATTATTGGTGTTTGCCTTTTATATTCCTCATACTTAGGGATTTTAATAAACTTTGAAAATTGTCCAGTAAGCATCCATTAAAGAACTGCTCAAATCAAGCTTACAAGTGCTTAGAACACTTTAGCAACCTCTTAATGACAACCTGACAACCCTCCACAACACTGACATTCAGGTGTTTAGCTGTACCACAAAAAAAAAATAGTTTGTGACTACTATGAAATGTTCAGTTAAAAAAATGCAATACAATTGCCTACTTTTTTTGTGACATTTCCACAATCGCTCTGCATCACCCTCATAAGCATGTGCACTTTCCACTGCACCACAGCTTTGACTGTTGCATTGGTTTTACCTGCAACCAGTGTCTGTTCACCTGCCCACTATGTATTAACTCAACTGAATCATGCCTGCCCGTCCATGCTGTTAAAGTCCAGTCTATACTGGCTAACACACAGTGGCACGCTCCCTAAATAACACCTAAACCAAAGATCAGGCTAAAGGTGCACAGATTACACAGCGTTCACCCTGACCCCTTCTCTGAGGAAGACCTGGTCTCACTTAATCTCCCTTATGTGTGTGTTTGTGATGAGATGATGAGAACATGTGCTCTGTGGCAGCAGATCAGTGAGTGTGTGTCAGGCTGGATTAGTCCCAGTCTAAACAAGATATGACACTGTTCCATTATCCCGGCTTCAAACTAAAACAAGCCCGGCTCAAAGACCCACAAGCCAAAGAGAAAAACGAGTGGTAAGCAGAACCACAGCTGCACTCCTACCCCTTTTCTCAGTCTTGTTTTTTATTTTATTTTCATAGCTAGTGTTTCTTTTAGGGTCATAGCTAGTGTTTCAAACAGCAGGCTCCTCGTGCCAGTTTATTTGAGGGCATGTTTAAAGCTGGCCCAGGCTCTTTTACAGATAGTAACATAATCTATCACGAATCGGAGTTTACCTGTGGAGAGAAATGTGGAAAAAGTGCATTCGCTCTGAAAGAAAGTTTGCTACACTGGAGTTTCTAAACCACAGATCTTTTTGGATTGTGGTTCACATCGTTGCCTTTCTTCTATTGGCCAAACCCATGATTCACCATTTGCTTATTGAAATAAGAGATATTAGCATTTCAGAGCTGAAAAGAGTGAGCCGGAGAGAGAGAAGTGCTCTCTTTAAGTACACTCTGCAATGTTTACACAAGTGTTTTTATCACGGCAACATCTTGTTTACTTTTCTTGCCTGCCCTAAACTGCTTGGAACATGCTGAGAAAACATTTGGAGACGCTTTACAAAGCCGCCTTTGTAAAAAGCAAGGTTGGGTGAGAGTTCAGCTGGCACTCTGAAGGTGTTAACCGTCCATGCGCTAAACATTCCCACATGTACATCCTCCACCCGACAGGCCTAAAGAACCATACACAGAAATCAGGGAGTAAATTAGCTGGATGATAAGAGTTTTCTGGGTAGCTAGAGACGGGCGCCCGGGGCAAAGTAGCGAGGAAAAGTGAGAGATGCGCGCTAACGTCACACGGATCTCCGCCAGCCGAGCCAGCAAAAACAAACGATGATGTGCGGCAGTGTTGTTTTAAACCATATGGATATTTATTGTGTCTTTAAAGGAAAACATCTCATATCTAGTCGTGCTGGAAGATAATAATTCCAATAAATAAATACATTAAAAAATGATGTGATGTGTGTGTGTTTCCAGCAGAACAGGAAGGGTGGGGCAAAGGTTTAATAACAGCTTAGACTCTTTTATGACCAGGGATATTTGAAAGGTCAAACTAAATATGTGTGAGTTTCGGTGTCATTATATCTTTTTTTGATTTGAATACAGTTTGTAGAGTATTAGTCTTAGAAACTGGTTTCTGCTTACCGTTCCCTATCGCAAACACACTGCATTTCCCATCTACCTAACGCAAACACTTTGTATTTCCCATCCTGGAAAGAGTGTTTACCCATCTAAGACCAGCAGTATGAGTAAATAAAATCAGTAGATAAGCGTAATTCTTTAACTTAATGCAAGAAGATAAGGAAAAACAGACGGATGTTTAGCTATTGAAACAGCTGCGTGTGCTTGGGAATAAACAATAGTTCATCCAGCCGACGCTATAGTAGAAAGACCTTTCTGGGCATCAGCCTTCTAGAGCATCATTAAAACCTGGGCAGCTAGCTTCAGTGATATGTAAAATGCTGACTGTTTAAGTAATGTCTATTTAACTTGTTTTATTGTGGCCATTTACATTAGGAGCTGTCATCCTGCCAGAAAGCTTTTAAACAGCCTTCCTTTGAAGTCCAAAAAGTGACACATGCCAGCGCTCATAGTCTTTCCTGATGTCAATTCTGCCGTTCTCCGGAGCTCCTCTTGTCCAGACACTCTTCCGAGAGGCTGCATTAAGGGCCATTTGAATATTTCATTTCCTATTAATTATGCACTGTGACTCTACATGTCATTAGACGGAACGGAGGAGAGGATGGGGAAAAAAGAGAAACGTCCACTGTAACAAAGGATGAAAAGAGGTAGCGGGGGCTCGCGGGGTGATGCGAACTACGAATTCCAAAGCATGTCACGTCCAGCCATGTTCATTGAAAATGCGAGACGCCCTGCACCTATTTTATCTCTCCGTAAATGAAAACTGGGTGGTTGTTTTGAAATGTTTACATGATCCCTCTTCAACCTTCCCTGACTTCAAAAGCGGCTTGTTTTCAGTTGATTAATGTTGGAAGCCAGAACAGACATAATATAGTTTTAAACAAGGTGTGGATTTATCATGGCCACATTAAAACACACGCCATCCCTAATCCTTGTGTTATTTTTATGAAACGATCTATTCAGAATATCTTTAAAGGTGCGTTCACGGGGTGTCAACGTTCAAAAAGACACGTGGTATTTATATGCTCATTCTGAAGGAAAACAGAGTCCGTTTTGACGCTCGTTTAGATCATTTCCCTTTCAAGGTTGAGTGCTCCACTTCCGAAGTCAAAACCGCTCTCGGTCATGAGTGTCGTCGAGTGTGTTTTCCCCACATGTATCGTCAGCCCTGCTCGTATGTTGTCTTTATTCTTAATAATGGCGCTGCTGCCATCATGTCACGCCACCTCGCCAAATTTATTACGCCATCAACATCAGCTCTGGCTCCCCTTGTCTCTGCCCCTGCTCAGGTCTGGGCACGACATTTTGATTTGCGGCAGAAGACTGTAAACGTACATTTGGGAAGACGAGCACGTGGAAAATGCTACTGTTCCGTTCCACCAGCCTCTGCCTGGTGACAGTGACCTACATGGTCAGTGAAGATGCGATATAATTTATGATATATATAATATATTGGATCCATTAGTGGGCATAATGAAGTAGTGAAATGAAAGGGTATTTGTGAAATCAGTTCAAACATCCTGCACGGATTATGATTAAATGATTAATGAAATGCCCCTGCATAAGCATTTTCAAACCATAATTCATGCGAGGGCTGATAAAAATCCTCCAATCATATTTCCTTCAGTCGTGAGTCTTATCTCCACCATTTTATATAAATCACCACAAAAAAAAGGAGAAGAGGTAAAAAAAAAAAGGAAAGCTTGGCTCGCTTCGAAGAGGCCAGCTACTTATTTAGATTAGTTATAAACGTGCGGGGGAGAAAAAAAGGTCTTGGCGGTATAAAATAATCATGCATAATTATATTCATAATTCAAGTTTATGACAGATTCCATCTCTTTTCTCCTTGTTGTCCTTTGCCTTTTTCCTCCTGGCTTCATTTGAGTTCTCTTAATCTAGATGACATAATTAACTGCAGAAGGCACCAAAAAATAAGAAGAATCCATTTAATTTTAAAAGCTGGGGAGGTTGCATAGTGCACGTTGGACGATTTATAATATTGAGTTTTGGCGAGCCACTTTTCCCGTCCGCTTAACTTTGTTTCTGTAGGTTTGCATGGAAACGGCCACTTCATGAATTATGCATGAGGCATGTAAAGAGCACTTCTATTTCCGGTAATGCAGAGATCTTGTTAGAACACTTCATTTGTGTTTGGGGAATTTGATATTTGTGGATGTGTGGACATTGGCTTTATTTACTTTTTATCATTTTAGTATGCGCGCATCTCAGGCCATTTTCACTTTTCCAATATGGAGAAATAAATGACTGCCCTGCAGAATGTGCAGATAATGTAATTCAATATTTTACCATGAAAGTTTTATCAAATGTTTAATAGATGGCTGTAAAATATGGTACTAAAATGAAGGCTTCTCTCTCTCTCTCTCTCTCTCTCTCTCTCTCTCTCTCTCTCTCTCTCTCTCTCTCTCTCTCTCTCTCTCTCTCCCTCTCTCTCTCTCTCTCTCTCTCTCTCTCTCCGTAGACATCTGAATAATGAACATGCCTTGGATGACAGGAGCACAGCGCAGTGCAGGGTACAGATGCAAGTAGTTCAACAGCTGGAACTGCAGGTATCATCTCATTTCTCTTCGTTCATCTCCTTTTCTGGCTTCATCGAAAGTTTGATTCTTGTCTTTCTCTCTCTCTCTTGCTCGTTTTCTCTCAAGTAGCAGCTCAGAGATAGAAGAGGGAGGGATAAAATGAAATTATTTTGTACATTTGTGAGTAACCAGTCATTAAAAATGTGTTATGTTCGCATGACAGCCAGGCAAAGATATATGGAGTGCCCTCGGGCTAACTCCACAAGATAATTACATTTCCAATTTTACTGGGTTTTAAAGTCGTTTATGACTTTTAACTATTTGGCACCACAATAAAACACTTTGTGAAAAAACCCAGGCGCACCAACAATGGTGGGTGCGCAACCAGTCATTTCAATGAATTCATTGACTCGTTTATTGTATTGCATTTCTTGTTAATACACATTAATCGTGACAAATACTCACAGAATGGCATCATAGAGCTGGGGGATAAATGGTAAAGGGATGTCGATTTTTGGTTTTAAGAGGAGAAGCAGGACAGGTTCACTCTTGGATTCAGTCAGATCGCATTAGAAAGTTCCGGAGCCATTGTGCAGCAGTTAACACATTGAACGGTTGTGCTCATGCAGGCAATTTCAGCTCAATATTTTAATTTCTAAATGCATACAACTTTTTTAATTAGAGGACCTTTATGCATGCTGGAAAAATTCACCCCAGGCATCAAAGTGCAGTGATCATTCCAGCTCAACTGTCCATATATTAGCCATTTATACTGCTTGAAATAAAATTAGGCTTTTCATTGTCGTGATGCTGATAAAATCTTTAAACTTTTCTTCTATACTACAGAGAGAAAGAGATTTATAGGACCACACAGACAGTATAGACCCAGAAGAAGTACAGTAGCAAGGACAGTGGTGCAAATGGTTTCTAGGATCTACTTAGAGAGTGACTAAAAATTGCAGTATGTGGAGGTCAGGGAGATCCTCTAATGTCGGATTCACTTTGGGTGAAGTAACCATGACGGAAGGCTAGAGTGTGTGTGTTCATTCTCATTTGCTAATAAACCCTAAGGGTTGTGTCTCTGGATCAAGTGTAAAGGTCACAGGCACATTCTGAGTGGATGTATGTCATGAATAAGCATACATGTCAGTTGTCAGAGTTATTTGTTCTACTGATAGCTGAGAAAATGTTGCACTAAAATGCATGTAAAAAATCAAATCTTTTCTCATTTGTATCATAATTTGCATGTCTCTTTTTCTAATTATAGTTAGCGAAAGACAAAGAGCGTCTCCAAGCCATGATGACTCATCTTCATGTGAAGTCTACAGAGCCCAAACCCACCCCACAGCCAGTGAGTACTCATGTCCCAGTTTGCATACTATCCATCCTAAATAGCAAGTGAGATGAGAATTTGTGTGTGTTGAATGTGCATAGATTATATACTTTTTCAGGAACAATTTACAGTTCTTTGTCATTCACTGTTGACATTTCTTGTTAAAGAAACATTTGGCAAGGAATGTGAAAAGCAGTTTTTTAATGAAGAAACCTTTTCAAGATGTTATTTGTTAGTCCTAATAATTATATACTACTTTATATATGTAATATTTAGTTTTTACTTTTTTGGTTACAGCTGTTCATACAGTTAAAACATATTCCTGATAAACAATTTTACAATGATTCATGGTAAACAAGGATTCACAAGCTATTACAAAAATTTGGATTGATCATTGATCAGTCGCACTTTCTACTCTCTTCAGTTTGCTGAGCACGCTGATCATTTATTTACTGCTCAGGGGCCCCGGGACGGCGAGTGACAATAGTTCATTCAGTGGAGCTTTGCCTCTGTCACACGCTGATTGTTTGGGTTAGCATTTGTACAGAGGTGTCTGACACGCCGATGCTTGAGTATAAAAATCGGTCTCAGATATTGATAGTGTTGTTTGCCGGCCATCTCTCCTCAAGGGATTGAGGGGCAACAGCTTGTAGTGGAGAGGAGGACCCTTTTGAATAAACTACTTTATTATGAGGTGCTATTATTGTTTTTGTGAACTGTATGCTTGATGGTCAGAAGCCATTATATCAAATTTTACCATTACTTGAAATGTGTTTACAGAGCTGCCATTTGGTGACATTTTACTCAGCAGCATTGTTGTGATAAAAGCCTTGACATTTATTTCAAATTTGCTTGGCTCATTTTGGAATGTGTCTTTAGTTTTAGAGTCACGATTTTACTCATGAACAAATTAGATGGGGTTTTTTGCAGTCTGATATACTGCTCATTAATCTTGCCCCATTAACATTCATATTTATCAACAGCTCATTTTAAGAGATATTTTGCCTCAGGCTACAGTTGTTTGTGTGTGCACATGTGCATGCACGAGTTTACGAAGGAAGGTGTCACAAAGCGTTCTTGTCAGTGGTCTGACCTTTTCATTGTCCATAATTAAACAGCAGATTTTTTTGTTGTTTGTTTAGCTTTTTTTAGCAGCTTATCTTCTGTTTTCCATGGCAGCTTGGCAAGTCAAAGCCAGTATAATTAGATCACCAATTACCATTAAATTATTTTCATTCTGAAGTCTCGTTTTGCGGGCATATTGGAGAGCATCCAAATGGTATGGAAAAACAAAAGGAGGGCCACGCCTGTCTGGCCTATTGAATAAGTCCACACTTTGCAAAACCTATAGCCCAAAATGAGACCCTTTTCTTTTTCTGCCCTATTTTTGCATGTAATTTAAAAAAAGAAATAAAAATAATTAATGATCGGTCTTATATGCTGTAGGCTTAAGCTGTAACTTTGTTATTGTGTGTGTGTGTGTGTGTGTGTGTGTGTGTGTGTGTGTGTGTGTGTGTGTGTGTGTGTGTGTGTGTGTGTGTGTGTGTGTGTGCAATTAAGTATGCAATTATTAAGACTATCATCTAAAATGTTTATTTTTATACATTTAAATTTTATTTTTATTTATTTTATTTATTAGTTTAAAACCAGCTTTCACGTTACTGTCCAAATTTTCTTTAACAAGAAATGTTAAAAGTGAATGACAAACAACCAGTGTTATTTTAGTATCAATAATGTACTATTACAGGGTTTTTTTATATATATTTTTTATTAGATTTTGTTTTTATATTTTATTTTCATTTTAAAGTTTAGTTGAAGTTTTAGTAATTTTTATAATTTGTTTCCTTTTTTGTGTTTATTTAATTTTAGTTGTTTTATTTCAGATTGTTTTTTAAAACTTTTTTTTTATTCTGATGGTTTTATTTTTTAGGTAATGAAAATGTTTTTTATGGTTTTAGTTTTAGTTAATAATGATAACCCTGCAAACTCCTATGCCTTCCTAAATAATATAGTATAATCCCTGACTAAGGCAGTGCAGTGATATACAGTAGCTAGGAATCATAACTGGTACTATATGGTGCATTTTAACATGACTGGATCACGTTATTGACCAATCAGCATCTAAGACCAGAACTATCGGTTTTCTAATGTGATTTTAGCACAGAGAGAAACTAATTAACAACAAAAAAAGGGGTTAGATAGGCATGAAGACAATGACATGTCAAGGATGAAGCTTCTGTCATCCCTCAAATTTCTTTATTATGTACCTGTCTATCAAACACAGCATCTGTATGGTAATGACCGTTAATAGGGTATGTGGTAATTGCGTGGCCTGCGTCGTATCCGCGTGGCGGGGGGTTAGATGTTAAACACTGTCTGTTGGTTTTCACTCGCCTCGCCGCCGTCTGCACTGTCAGCGCTGCCATTATAGAGCAAAATTAGACATCTGATACCTCCAAAGCAATTGACAGCCTTGACATTTCATTAATTTGCTCACCCAATCTGTAGGCGATTGTGGCGCACGACGACAAACCCACCTCCGCGTGCCCTCTCGTTGTTTTTTTTTTTCTTTGCTCCTCTCTGCTTGTCCATGCATTCATCGCTTTTCCACCCTCCCAGTCAAGTCATGTTTAATTTGGTAACAAGGCCTCCTTTGGCAAATTAGCAATTAGAACAATTTGGTGGGGAAATATGTATGTGTGTCATTAGCTTTTTTCCCATCGCCTACAAATTAATAGCAGGAGCATTGGGTCAGACTCACGTTTTCCACTCCAATAGAAGAGGAAATCTGACACTGGCGACTTAACGCAGCTGCTGGAAGCGAGACTGCACCTTTACGAACCCGCTGGTTAATTAGTTTACCTTATAGCCATTATTACTAGACCCCCACATCGTGCCACTTGATAAGGGAGGAAGAAAGTATTTCTCAGGAAACTATCTTTCCATAAGAACCATCTTATGCCAAACCATCGGGATGATGAGGGTCATTCAGATTTGACGTTTAATCGTAGCATCACCCCTGTAAGTAGCCACTAATTGGGGTCCTTACAATACAATTTGAGCCTGTAATTAGTGTAGATTGACCTCTCTCTGTCTGCGGCTTATTAGGAGCCTCTTAGGGCTCGGTGAGAAACTCATTCCATCAGCCAGCAAGACTGCTACTGCCGCCTGAGAGCAAAGAGAGTGAGCTAGGCATTCTGGGAGCACGCCAGCAGACCAAACAAAGAGGCAACATGGGGGATGTACGCTATTTGCTTGCAGAATGATGGACGCAGAAAGCGAAAGCATGGTGTTTACAAATATTTACAAACCAACATGCTCCTCTGCGGCGCAGAGATTGATTGGATGGTGTGTTAACAATTAGCATCCGCAGGCATCAGTGGTGACTAACAATGCTCTGTTTTTTTCAGCTGAACCTGGTCTCCAATGTAACTTTGTCCAAGACGGCTCCCGAGGCCTCGCCACCCCTCAGCTTACCCCGGACACCCACCACCCCGACTGCCCCCCTCACGCCGCTCTCACAAACCCACTCTGTTATCACCCCCACCAGCCTGCACAGTGTCGGCCCCATGCGCAGACGCTACTCAGACAAGTACAACATGCCCATATCTCCAGGTACGGACAGACTGCTTGGAAGCTTCCTTGTGACATTCAATACATTGAATCATTGGGATCAGGGGGTGTTACATTTCCCCCAAAATAAAAATAATTAAATCAATTATATTCATTAAAATAAATATGTGAAATTGTTTTGCATAAAGAAAAAGATGCTAATTTGTTATTTTTTGCATTCTAACATTATTAATTAAACACATTTTCAGCACAAATTAAATACAAAATTGTAATTATTCTCAGTGTGTTGATTCTCATTAGATTCTATTTGTTACTATTTTTAATACTACCGTGATGTATAAATACTATAACATTTTAAATAGCACGATTATTGTATTTATTTACTTGAACTTTATATCACGATAATAAAAACATGATTTTTGTACGTAATTTGCCTTCTCTTGAATACTTCTTACATGGAAAATAGTTTTTCGATCTTAATGTTTTTAGTTACAATGTACCCTAATCACTGTCAAAAAAATGTGACCAGGTTTTCTTTAGTTTCATTTTTTTTGTCTGGTCTTTGTGAACAGATATTGTCCAGAACAAAGAGTTCTACATGAATGCTGAAGTACGACCTCCTTTCACATATGCTTCGTTAATACGACAGGTAAGACGGCAGCCACTTTCACATGACGTGTTTAACCCACCTATTGCATTGCAATTGAGCATCTTCACATTAGATTTTACGTGCATCTAACATGCTCCACTGCAAACTTCTTTAAAGTCAAACCCTAAACCCCCACCACGGCAGCCGTTAAATTTCAGATGCAATTTAACAGCAGAGCTCAAGATTAGCCATCTGCAAATGAGCGTGAGAGCACTTGCTGTTCATAGAGGGGCAAAAAGCCCATATATAACAATTGCTTTTGATTAAGTATTACAGCCAATGTGATTATTACGGAATTCATTTCACACAACAGTAGGAACGGGCCTTTGAGATGCCCAGTCAATTATCAGGCCTGAACCGGTAATCTGTGATCACACGGGCATTAATCTGGGCCCGGGATAATTGCCGCTTTATAATCTGGCTCTATGAAATAGTTTTTTTTTTCTTGTTCTGGTCGTTTAGCGGAAAAGGATGTACTCAAATTGCCACATTTGCATAAGGAAGCGTTCAGTAAACAAAGTAGCTCCCATTTGAGAACGGAAAAGCGTGGAGCTGTTTTACATGCACCGTCAGATCAACTTTAACTTGACATACCATGTGCATCTCACTTTGTTTTTGCTCCAGGTTTGAACGGAAATGAAACAGCTTTTTGCTTATCAGCATTTGTTTGTGCGTGTGTGTGTTTTTCCAGGCAATACTAGAGTCGCCAGAAAAACAGCTAACACTAAACGAGATCTACAACTGGTTCACGCGAATGTTTGCATATTTCAGACGTAATGCAGCGACGTGGAAGGTGATCTCTCAATTCTTATTCTCTGATTCTTGCTGTTACTAATATACAATGCATTTGGATGTTTCCCTGTAGCTGACTGAATGAAAAACATAGAAAACTTGGTTGTTGAAGAATGTGAAATTACCACTGCCAGATTTCAGTGCACACTTCTCTTATTGGACCACATACACTTTTTCACTCATGACAAGCATATATGAATAAGGGAGATTACTGGGACTACAGTACAGATCTGGAATTTAAAATCTATTTTAAACCTTAGAATATATGGCAAAAAAATCAAAAAGTGCAGATGCTTTCAAAATAACTAATTAAATGTATGACCATATGAACTGTTGTATAGATGGTTGCGTTCTTGCTTCCTTACTGAAATGAATCGTCTTTTTTACTTTTCACTCAGATGTTATGCTGCTTGTATAACTTAACAAAAAAATGATGAAATTAGATCAAATTAAGTAGCAAAATATAAATATGTTTACTAGTGTTCTCAGACTTTTAGACACCACTGTATATTTTAGTTCCTTAAACAAACCTTCATACTGACAAACACATTTTCTGTTCCCAGATATTAAGATATCACAGCATAATGGCCAACACCAGCCCTCAGAGATACAAACAGAAAGCATGAAAAAAATTGCACCTTTGTACTTTACGCCATTTTACCCAGTGAGATTTAGTCAAAGTTTAAATTACCCAGAGAAAGCATGCATTTTCCCCAAATATGATTTATTTCACTTAATGGTCCTTAGAAGTTTCTGGAAGAGACCCCCTCTTTATTTGGATTTATTTTGAAAGTGTTTTTCGGTTTTCTCTGGAAGAATTTCAACAGCTTTAAGGGGAAATCTGGACATTTGAGTAGGATGTTTTCCCCTGGCAGAGTTTGTTGAGCATTGGCATTTAACTCAAGCGTTTTCAGTTTCCGTTTTTGAAGTGAGGCAGAAAATGATGAACTATCTGTGACTTTTACCAGAGCTGAATGATAAAGCACCAGAGCGACAACACCCACACAGGCCTCCATCAATCAAGGAGGGCTTTATTTACTAAATATCACCCGCATGTTGTACAAATGGCCTGATGAAAGGGCCATTTATAAGAACGCAACAAGCAGAGCATGTTAGAATTACTTCTCTTCCCCTCATTGTTCAGCTACAGTGCTAAAGTCATAACTGCCAAAGACTCATGTTTATCAGACTATTTGTGCAGTCTGGAATTTTGTTGGTAGTCCAGGGTGCTGCTACAATTGGCTCTTGATCAGTGAATTTCTTTGTATAAGGAGTTTTTTGGGAATAGCTAACTATTCTGCAAAGACTTAAATATTATGCTCACCAAGGCTGTATTTATTTGATCACAAATACAATAAAAACAGTAATACTGTTTAAAATCTAATTTATTCCTGTGATGCCAAAGCTGACTTTTCAGCATCATTACTTCAGTCTTCATTGTCACATGATCCTTCAGAAATCATTCTAATGTGCTGATTTGGTGCTCAAGAAACTTTTCTTATTATTAATGTCGAAAACAGTTATATTTTTTGTGGAAGCCGTGATCTTTTTTTTGTGTTATTGTTGTTCTGAATTCTTTGATTAATAGAAAGTTATAGCTAATAAAAACTGGCAAATGACATTTGATATATTGTCTAAAAACTATTTTTAATATGTTCTGCAATTTTGCTTTTCAGGTAAATGTATCTTATTTTAAGGATGTCTAGATGTTTTTTTCTGTCATCACTTACTTCTAATTGCGTTTTTATTAGTATTCTTCTGTGGGAAAAAAGGAGGTGTTATGAAGAATGTCCCTGCTGCTCTTTCAAGCTCCAAAAAACACCATTACAAGTCATATAATAGCTTTGTGTGACTAACAGACCCATATGCAAGTCAATATTCTTTGAAAAGTCCTGTTGTAGCTGTCAAACATCAGTTAAAACGAGGGAATCAGTGCTGTTTGGTGTCTTTGACATTCAGGACATTCTGCAAAACATCTCCTTTTTTGTTCCACAGAAGGACAGAGTTTTGAACAAGGTGAGTAAATGATGACAGAATTACAGTTTTCTTAATGTAAATGTAACACAAGAGAATGTGGCTTTTTAAATTAAAAAGCTGTAATACAAAATACTGAAATGTCAAATTTATTCCAGCACATTTCCTTTTGCACTCATTAGCCCTTTTCTTTCTCTCACACCAACTGCAGAATGCAGTGCGGCATAACCTTAGTCTTCACAAGTGTTTTGTGCGGGTAGAGAACGTTAAAGGGGCGGTATGGACCGTCGACGAGCTAGAGTTCCAAAAGAGAAGGCCGCAAAAGATCAGCGGGTAGGTGTTCCGGCGCCACCCCATACAGCATGGCTGACCAAACCCGTGTTGATGGATGGGCTCCATGTCATTGTCTCTGTGCTGTGCCGCCCATTGACCCCCTACTAGCTTTAGCGTGCGTCTCTGTGCCCGTATGTGAGTTATGTGCTGGCTGTGTGCACCGTAACCCCTGGTCGCTTGTGCTTATCCATTCATTCATTTCATATCCTCTTCTCTATCACTGTCTGTCTGTCTTGCTCCATCCGCATCTGGCTGCTTGCTGCCCCTCTCCCCCATCCCAGGGTGCTGTGCGCACCAATCTCTCCCTGCATAAATGCTTTGTAAGAGTTGAGGATGACTTTGGGTCCTTTTGGACCGTAGACGATGAAGAGTTTAAAAACGGCCGGCACATACAACGAGGTCGCCCCAGGAAGCATGCGGCCGACGAAAGCTGTGATGAGACGCCTGTACAGTAAGCACCGCCTTCTGCCCCGCCCCCTCCCTGCATGCTTTGCCTCTATGTGCTCACTCATTCTCTATGTATCTTATGCTTGTGTCATATGTGGTTTTCATAACAGATGAAATGGCTATGTGAGTGTCATCTGATTTATATTTATATGATTTTAAAATAACCAAACTTCACATATATAAGCTTTGTTCCGAAACTTGGCAAGCTTCCTTAGGCTATGCTCTACATAGGAACCTACCATCGAAAAATTTCTCTCCACCATTTTCCTTTGCGTTAATTATGGGATTAATTTCCGTTAAACTGTAAACAATCAGCGAGTTTCAATCTTTGAACGAAAAGCATTTTCAAAAACTGGGCTCAATGAGAAGACAATTCTACTCACCCTTCAACCATCGAACATTAAAAGTGTAAAAGCATTAATAAATTACCATAACACGCCATGAAGAGCTCGATTATTTTCATATCAATATTACAGCCAAATTAAACATCACTTTAGTAATATATCTGTATTATGTAACATATGTTGCCTTAATCAAAAATGTTCCTTAACTGTAACATTGAGTGATAATATTTCAAAGTGATGTCATCATGTTGACAGACAGTAAATATTTTATTTACCTGCTTTAGAAAGATTCCAGCAAACACTGGGATTAGAAGTGAAAAGGGAAGACGATTACTTTTTAAAGCATTCGTGTGAAAACAAACCTGGAAAGAGGATTTGTGAGAAAATATTTTAAATATACTTCTGCATTCCAGTGAATTATTCATGGGATATATTGTAAATTAAATGTGCAGTATATGTTGTCTTTTTCATACTGTTACAGCAGAAGAAAAAGGAAAAAAAATAATAAAATGTAGGAAAAGAATGCAATGCCTGAAAGTTATTCTTGTTAAACCATGTCACATTAAAATACCGAGCATTTCGTTATTCCCCTGACGTCTGAAAATAGAACATGAAGGAAATTGTTCAGCTCGTTTAGTCAAACTTGACAGATAAGGATTGTTTATAGCGCAACCTTTTGATTTGAAATGATTGGCCACACTTTTCGAGTAGAACTTCCCCAAATTGGAAGTTCGTCCCATAATCTAAAATACAATAGGCTTGTTAGGAAAAAGGTGGATAGGAGAATTGATTTTTAACAAAATACTTTTGCACTCTGTAAGACCTGATGCTAGCATGTTGCTAAGATAAAAAAATATAAGAATACATAGTGCACACAAATATTGGGTACAAGATTAATTCAGTTTAAATCTGACTATTTTTTAATGATACTTGATGAACAATATTTTTTTGCTTGTCAGTGCAATCTGGGATTGCCTCTTGCACAACTGATAGATGCATTGCTTTAGATACTGGCCCAAACAAGCTAGCATTATCACAAGCCTGCTTTCGCAGTGGAAGTGAAGTAGGCCAAGTAGGCAGTTCGTTTTGGGACAGAGCTTCGGTGTTAAAGAGCTTTTGATAGTTTAGTGCCATCTATTGATTTTGCTATTGAGTTTCATTGGAAATCAGATTGTACTCTAAATACTGACTTCAGTGTAAAATCAATCTGTTCTGTAGACCGGAGACAGTATGACTCGTTTCACCCCTGAACTGAATGTGTGTCTATATTTTTGTCTCTACAGAAGTCCAGCTCTGGTAAAGAACATCCATACCACTTTGGGATATGGTCCCGCTCTTTCTGCAGCCTTCCAGGTAAAATCGCTAGCTTGCAGCATCCAATCCTTATATGGTTTTATTTATTAAACTTTTCAGTTGCTGCCCTCGTGTATATACATAAATATATATGTATGTACTCATTATGTGAAGTTGATGAAGAATGATGAAGAAATAAAGCTTGGCTGAAAATATTACTCCTTTAGCTGGTTTATAAGGTGACAGTCTTGCGTAACGAAACAACGGTTTTCTATTGTTCCCTTGTGAACGATCAAATAAAAACATCAAATAATTTTCAAATGCACACCTAATGTGCATAATTTGCATTTCATTTTGTTGCACTAGCACTTTATCTTCCTGTCTTTGTGTTTTGTAGAAAATGTATTAAAAAAAAATTCTCTTGAACACACATCATGCCATCATCACTTTAAAAACCTCTAAATAGCTCATGAAAGGACACGCAGTGTGCAAAATGGCTATTTATTTTGGATGAGCCCAAGTATCTGGAGGCCATTGAATGGTCCCGATGTTTTGAAGGAATTGGTCTCACCGAGTTCATCTCCTCTATTCTGTTTTAGGCTTCAATGGCAGAGAACAACATACCTCTATACACTACCGCTTCCATCGGAAGTCCCACTCTTCACTCGCTTGCCAGCGCCATCCGAGAGGAAATGAATGGGGCCATGGACCACGGGAACAGCAACGGTAGTGACAGCAGCCCTGGACGCTCGCCCCTGCCAGCTATGTGAGTGGCTCACATCCCACCTTCGTAATGTGTGTGTGACTGAGATAAGGGCGCGAGGTACAGGGAGACGTCCAGGAATCATTAGGCTCACATGCATGCAGGGCGACGCTTGTACAGCTTAGGTGGTGGGAATTTTTCACCAGGTCGCTAGGAGTTGAAAATAGTCTCCGAACGCACAGTAGGGTTCGATGTACATTACAGTAGATGTTTAGCCAACCATGAAATTATATAGAAAACTGCAGTTTACAGAGGAAGCAGGAATTGTGAATGCAGTCTTAGAAAGGAAACCCCACCTTTGGCAGGTTTCTAGGCTGGGGGAGCTCGTAAAGAAAATAGTGTCTCTCCATGTTATTTCGAGGAGAAGTTTATAAACTGGCTTTTATTGCGGGTCAATAGTGTGCAGCGTTCTACACGGAGTTCCTCCCTAATTATTGCCTCCATTTTGTTTAAATATTTACAAAAGTGGTGAATAGAAGATGACAGAACTGGCCTCCTTTTTCCACCCAGACAGGACTTGCAGCACGTCCGAAAACTCTCCGAGCCGTCGAGAGTAAAACAACGAAGGAGGGTGTGTGTGTGTGTGTGTGGGGGTCGTAATTAGCCTCGACGAAACTGCTCCAACATTTCCATGAAGCTGAGCTGCGGTCGAGGTTGGAAACCACAGCTCCCCATACACTTGTTGTATGGGAGGGACCGCCGTGTTGTTTGAAGCTTAAAATAATACACTGCAGACGACATGGTTTCCAGATGTTGGAGGACAGAACGCTGATTTGTTGCTCGGTCAGATTTATTGCAGTTTCTGTGAAACATCAGCAAATCGTTTTTTAAGGCGCGGTAATGAACTCGTGAAGATGTGGATGAGAGAAACGCTAATGGCAGGTAACATAGCTGCAGGCCTGCCCCATCCGCAGGATACAGAGAGACAGGATGGGTGTGCTTGCTCTGAGGCTGTCTGCCTCTCACCTCTCCAGGCATTTGCCAACTTAACGCACTCAAAAGCAAAGATGTTGCCCAAACACGAGCTGTACAAAGTGTGAGAATGTACGAGCTTACATAAAACATTCACATAAAAAGCACTGAGGTTTATTAAGTTAACCAGATTTATGGATCATGTTATCAAGGGCATCGCGTTTCAATTTCGGTGAAAAACTTTTTCTCTAGTAATGGAAATGGCTTGGATGTCGCTGATGGATGGAATGGGAAAGGAACGCTTTTTTATTTTAGCATCTTTTCAAGCAGCAATTATTTATTTAACCTTGCAATGCAAACAGTTAAAATATCAGATATTATTTCCCAAACATGAGTTTTATAAAGTGTGAAAATGTATGACCCTGCATAAAACAGGAAAAGGGAAATGCATGTATTCGAATATTCTGATTGACTTAATGTATTTTTATGTTAACATTGCTATGAAACATGAATATGGTAAAAATACAGATTTTTAACTCCAATTTTTTAGTCTGATTTTGAGTTATTTCGAACCGTGTAATCAAATGTCAACTATTAAAATGACTACATAGTATCGTCAATCTAGGTATATAATTACATCCATCTTAACATAAACCAAGCCTGCAATTATGATGTAAACAAAAAAGTACATTTTGATAATAGAACCGCTATATTGCTTGCATTATTTATTTTGAATCCAAAGTCATCATTAATAACATCTAATAAAGGGGCTTCCATCTGCCTCACCTGTTTGTATTGTTGCAGATGTCTGAAATCTGATGCTTCAGTCCTAATTACAGTGAAGGCTAAAGCAGAGTGCATCTCAGTTGCATATTAATAACAATTTCATGTTTGCCCTCCAGCTAGAGAGGCAATGGGATACATGGAGATGCTTTGATCTGAAACCGATAGAATGGGGAGAGTTTTCTTATTATTCACACACAAATATGATAACTCATTAGCATGGCTACTTTCTTAAGAATTGTGGCTGAGAAGCACATGAGAGGAAAAAAAAGATTGTGGCTAATTACATTTGCCAAACATGTCTTAGCGAAAACCTATAGTTTGCCATGTGAGACTAATTAACTTAAAGGCTCTGCTGCAGCTGCTTCTCATGTTTATCCTTTTATTCGTTTCAGTTTTGGTCCTCTTACCCGGTACAGTCAGCGCTCGCTCACTGGCGCTCTATTCCTGCAGTGTTTCTGTAATGAGAAATTTGGCAGATCTCATCTCTGTGGACAATCCTTTGCCCAGACTGTGGGCCGGGTTCATGTTTTGCCTTGTTTACAACTGACAGCGTTATTATTCTTGTAAGGGCTCTGTTTCTTATCACAGCCGTTTGTGTTGGGCCCCGTCGTCAGCGCTTCCCCCTTCCCCTCTTGTCTCGCACGCCTCCCCGCCACTGCTTTTCTTCCCCTTATTGACACTTTGGTTAGAAGTTGCATTAATTTTGAGCGTATTTAAAGTGTACGCCGCACTGTCTGGTCACCGTGGGTTTTTTTTTTTTTTTCACGCTTGAAGTTGATTAATGACGGAACCTTGCGCAGGGTCGTCCTCTAGAGACCCGCCTCACAGGTTGTGCATGTTAACGAGCGAGAAGAGGAGCGCGCGGAGCGGCACTGATCCGACGCCACCGGGAAGCTGACAGGCCGTCCGCTCGCTCGTTCGTACGCCTGCCACCGCTCTCTGCAGTCCATTCTCCTCGCAATGTCGTATGTTGTTAATCTCCCTCATTTATCAATTCAAAGTGAAAACCCTGCCGTCGGGCCAGCTGTGGAAAATAAAGCCGGCTGGTATCCCGGTGTTGGAAGAGCTGAAAGGAGTTATCAGGAGTGTTGTTGTTAGTCCACCTCTGTTTATATAAAGAATGTTCCTGTTTAGCATTATATCAGCGGAGATGTATATTGATAAATGTTTTTTTGTTTTTTATTGTCACAATTCTTAGATACTTTAGATACATATATACTTTTTTTTACTGATTCGTATAGACGTCCTCATATAAAACTATTCTTTGGAGCATCAATTTAAAAAGTCAAATTAAAGAGAAAAAAAAGACAATATCATACACAAAAGAATATTAATTCATTAAGATTTGTTCATTTATATGTGCAAATAAATGAATGTTCCTGTTTTGTTTTTTCCTAAGGCATCATATCAGTGTAAAAGAGGAGCCACTGGACCCAGAGGAGCACGAAGGCCCCCTTTCCCTCGTGACGACAGCCAATCACAGTCCAGACTTTGACCACCACAGAGATTACGAGGACGACCACGGGAACGAGGACATGCTGTAAGCCTGGTTTCTTCCAGGTCCTCTGCCGAAGAGGCCATACTAACTGCGGTCACCTGCGAGACCACTCCAGACATAGCAAGCCCAAGACTGGATTCACAATCCTCTTGTTGACGGCTATTAAAATGTTCCGATTTACTCTTAGTGCCATTAAATACAAAACGAAATACAAGATAAAATCTATTCCATTTGGAAGTATTTTTGATTTGTTTCTACTTTTCGTTTAAAAGAAGAGATGCGTACATTTCTACTCATCGCCTGATGAAAAGACATTTGGTACTGGGGCCTGCTTCTACTTCGTTTTGGCATAAGTGTCACCGAGACCACAGCGGACATGAAAACACAGCTGAGAAAGACTCATTGCTCTCAGAGTCGAATAAACACTGATCACAAACTCTCTCTCTCACACACACACAAATCATTAGCGCTTCAATGAGCGTGCCACTCACAGTGTGCGTGTACGTATGTGACTTTACTTCATTGCCTCTGCCTTCAGATCTTCTTAAAGGACGGTTCACCCAAAAAAGACAATTCTGTCATTTACTCACCCTCATGTCATTCTAAACCCTTACTTACTTTCGTCTGTGAATTACAAAGTGATTGTTTTGAAGAGTGTACTTGGTTTCTTTTCCATATAAGGAAAGGGAAAGCTGTCCCCGAGAGTTCATGAGAGATGTAGCAGCGAGCGAATCATTCTTTGACTTGGATCTTTTCAGTGAATCAGTTCACAAATCACTGATGCTCATGGTCAACTCACTGACTCGATCTGCTCACGGCTCACAGGAAGGGAAGATTTTCAGTGAATAACAGTTAGGGCTGCACAATATATCGTTTTAGCATTGATATTAGCAATGTGCACATCTGCGATAGTCACTTTGCAGGATGTGCGATGACAAATATAGGGATGGTATGATCTGTATGGACCAGACATCACGGTTTGAAATACAAAGTTTAACCTCATAGAGCGAATGTTTATCACTTGAAAGTGTTTTAGGGCCTATCAGTTTAAACATTCAAGCAATTTAAAACTGTTGGAATGAAAGAAGACACACACATAGAGAGCAGCACATGAACACCAAACTCCATTTTCTTCCACATGTGTTTGTGCTTGAACATGCATGCAAAATTATGTCAAAATGCCTGCGTCTGTGATTATCCTTGTTAACACAGTCGCTTATGGCTTACGTGAACTTAAATAATTCAAAACGGATGCTTATCATTATATTGAATCCGTGCATTTGGTTTTAGTGACAACAGCCTAACATTCCTAACGCTGTGTGTGTCATTAATGTTAATAAAACAATTTTTTTTTTTCAATATTGTGCACCCCTAATAGCAGCCTAAATTTTGGTTTGTTTCTTATCCAAATCTATCTACAACTTGGAATATAATAAAATGAGTGATAGGGATGCTTTTGTGTCTGAAACTCGAAAGCTCTACTCCCATTAACTGTATATTGCCTGATCAAAAGCAGTGAGTACAGATAGAACAGATAGTTTTAGAGGTAGCAGAGATAAAAATAGATTTAAAAAAAGAAAGTCTTATGGCTTTAGAACAACATGACGATGAAAAAATGACAGAATTCTTTTTTTTTTAAGTGCACTATTCCTTTAGGATCGCTGTCATCACAGCTGGAGCATATCTGTCTGGTGTTTTGAGGGTTCCTGGGCAAATAATTTAAATGTAGTGTCCTCTCATTACTCTGTGCTGTTAGCTATATATTCTTTTTGTTGGGTTTGTTTGTTTTGGTAACTGATCAGACCTCATGAATAATGGCGTGGAGTTATGGTGTGCTTAGCACTGGATGAATGTTAAGGCTTCTCATGCTCTTTTTTTTTTTTTCTCTCTTCCTTTCCTTTCGAAATTGAAACAGAATGTCGCATTACCGTGTAGTATTTTTCTGTCATTTGTTCCTAGCGTTTCAGATCGCCACTTTGCAGTCACATTGCCCTTGCGTGCCGACACACACACACACACACACACACTCTCTCTCTCTCTCTCTCTCTCATATGCTCTTTCCCGCTTATGAAGTCCATCTGCAAATGCACTACTCGTAATGAAGGCTCCCTCTCCATGCACCAATGAAGTTTAATTTTCACATGGAATGAATGACAGAGAAATCAACGCAGGTTAACGTTTATCGTTCTGAAATTATACTTTCAAAAATCCCCTTTTGTGGTGATGCATGTTAGCGTCAACCAAATCAATGATCGAAACCATCATCTGTATTGCAAAATGAAATGTCAAAAAAATGTTGAAATAAGCAGCAGGGAGAGAACTGTTAGACAAAAGCTAATTGTGATTCCTGAACGTCATTGTCGGCATATATGAAACTTTTCATATGGGGGGGATGACGACGACGACTCACTTCTGTCATTTCAAAGACTGTCTGGATGACTTGAAACTGCATTCCCTCTAGTTTTGGTATCTGTTTCACCACATCAATGACCGGCTCAGCCTCTGTTATTAGACATGATAATAATTACACATGGGATTATATGTTAAAGGGATTATGAAACCGAGGCTGAAGGCACAGCCATGACCACTGAGCATTACGGCACTGGGGCGGCCCACTATGACCATTCGCATCTTGCCACATCACCTTGGAAATGATTGTTTCCGACTGGCTGTTTCCACACAGGCCATCTGAACCCGGGAGGCAACTCCGAATTGGAAGCTGCTGCTGCCGGCTAGTTTAGGTTCAAATTTTGGCACAGCGCAAGGGTGACAACAGACTTTAGATTAGGATTCCACAAATCGTACACAATTGCATTTTTTGTTTTGTTTTTTAAATGACTGCAACCAACCACTTTCTGTGTTCTTATTTATTCCATTTTTCTCGTCATTTTGTTTTTACTTAAGTTGCTGTTTATGTCTCTTATCTGTGACTACCAAAGATACAAGATACTACAAGTTGATATATTCTATGTTCCATGCAATAGCTAAACGAAAGGCCAAATATCCTTATAGTGTTCCCCGCACTGGCCGGACACAAAAATTATGAAATGTCTGAAACTGTGTCGGGCTTATGGTAAAATAAAGAAGAAGAAAAAAGCCAAAGGGGTTGTTGGATGGGCAGCTGTATGTCTTTGCCTGTGACCAAAATAGGAGAGGAGAGGCAAAGATCGAGACCAACACACGACCAAATCAAAGCAATGTTGTCTTTGGGCCAATGAAAAGGAAAAAAGGGAGTGTTCTATCAGGAAATGATGGCTATAAAGGAGAAGGATATGGATGAAAGAGTTTAGGACTGTTCACTGTCGTCACAGGAAATTTAAACCCATTTGCATACACAATGTGAACTGAACTTCAACTGGACCACACAATGATGAGAGTTTCATTTGTTCTCATACTTTTTTTTTTTTTTTTTTTTTGACATTTTATTATTTGAAAGATTGTATGCCACTTGTAAATTCGAAAACGGGATTCCCGATGTCCTTTTGTTAATCTTGGCAATGCTCTATGATTGTGTTTTAGTGTCTGTCAACTTAATACTTTTTTATATTAAAAAACACTCCTGTCAACCAATAAGCTGGGTACAAGGTACTTTAATGGCAGTTACTACTATTTGTAAATTTATCCAAGCATTTGTTTTATTTTATTGACGGGCACTCTGTGGTTCACTAAAATGAATCAAGCATCCAGGCAGCTGAGGGTCGCCCGCAAGGGACAGTGGGAAGGATTCGGGGCTCATCTGAGGGCTGTTTCTGATTGTTATTCTTGAGCAGGTAGATGAGAGCATTCACCGCATGTGTAGCTCAGCATTACTGAAGAAATACAGCATGAGAAACTGTTAATATGCATACCTCAGTTCAAACCTATAGGGAATGAGGAACTAAGAAAATGATGTAACATTTCACTCAGTTGCACTTAGTCGTATGTCTTGCATGTTTAGTCTAAAACTGTAGCAAACTATTTTAAGAAAAAGATTTTTAAAAATATGTAAAAATCAGAGCTTGTTTATCATGAGGGTCTCTCTTTTTTTTCTTCTTTTAAACCAATCCAAACCTCAGGCTTTTTTTTATCGTTAAGAAACGCCATCCGGCTTGCTTCAATATGATCTGTTCTTCGATTTCTTTTGCTTCTCACATGCGGTAAACTGTGTCCTGTCTCTGCTCTTTTAGCTCATGTTGAAGTAGGCTGTACATACACCACATTATAGCTTGTGTGTCCTCATTTTCTTCTGATTCTTTTCAAAGAACAAAAAAAAAATACTGTTTGTATCACCATGTTTGCTTTATCACAACTGCTTTGTATTTACTATTAAAAAAGACGGAAAAACACAAAGAAATGAGCTACTGTATGTATTCCAATAGCAAACTGTGCTGCAAATGTAATTGACTTCATAATCCTTGCTTTTCTGGGAAGGAAACTTGCAGACATCTGTGAGCGAGAGGGGAGGGAATGGATCCGGGGATAATCCTCCGTTTTTGGATTCTAAAAACTGTAAAATACAAAACAGATTTGTCTCTGTTATCATTGACCGAAGCTTTTTGTAAGGTCTTTCCCTTCTTTCCTTGCGTTAAGCTGTTTTTAATACTTTCGAATAAGATCTTGCTTTTCTGGTCTAGATTAGCCATAAAAGCAGGTGTATTTCCTCCAGAGCACATGGGAAAATACTTGCATGCAAAAATCTTTTTTTAATCACTATTATTCTCTAAATCTTAATGTGCAATTTTGCTTTACGTAAAGACTTTTAAGACTTAATTCAAGATAGTAACGTTTGTTTAAAACATTTTGCCAGGGGGAGGTAAGAACTTAATTCCCAACATATTCTCTGAAATATATTTTCTTAGTATCACACAAATAGTTTTCCAGTAAATACTGATAAAGAAAAAGGTTTGCTGTGAGGAAAGTCTAGGAGTCATGAACACATAATATTGACTTGTGTGTACTATCTCTATATAAGAGTACATGCAGAGCAAAGGTAGACAATTTATCCTGGTTTTTTTTGTTGTTTTTTGTTTTTTAATTTTACAAAATTGCATTACTCCCTAAAAAAAACCTAATTACATTACTTAGTTACTTTTTATGGAAAGTAATGCGTTGCTTTACTTTTGCATTTCTTTTTCTCACCTGGGCTGAGCTTGCTTTTTTTTTTTTTTTTTTTTTACCAAAAAAGTTTTATTTTCGGCACATGTAAAGGCCCTTTCACACCAAAAGTGAAATTAATAATCCTCAAGTGGAAGTGCAAATTCATATCTCTATGTTTAATAAAGTGAGATTAAATACCTAAAGTATATTTGTGTAATTAAAGCACATCTGGGTAATATTCTTAAATTATTTCACTGTTTTTATTTAACACGGAATCTGTTTTTGTGCAAGTGAGATCTTCAAGTAGAACTACAGTAACCATCATGTCCACACAACACACAACACATCTACACCTCACACACAACACATCTACAGCACACACACAACACATCTACAGCACACACACAACACATCTACAGCACACACACAACACATCTACACCTCACACACACAACACATCTACAGCACACACACAACACATCTACACCTCACACAACACATCTACAGCACACACACAACACATCTACACCTCACACACACAACACATCTACAGCACACAACACATCTACAGCTCACACACAACACATCTACACCTCACACACACAACACATCTACAGCACACAACACATCTACAGCTCACACACAACACATCTACACCTCACACACACAACACATCTACAGCACACAACACATCTACACCTCACACACACAACACATCTACAGCACACAACACATCTACAGCTCACACACAACACATCTACACCTCACACACAACACATCTACAGCACACACACAACACATCTACAGCACACAACACATCTACAGCACACAACACATCTACACCTCACACACAACACATCTACAGCACACACACAACACATCTACAGCACACAACACATCTACAGCACACATCTACAGCACACAACACATCTACAGCACACAACACATCTACAGCACACAACACATCTACAGCACACACACAACACATCTACAGCACACAACACATCTACACCTCACACACAACACATCTACAGCACACAACACATCTACACCTCACACACAACACATCTACACCTCACACACAACACATCTACAGCACACAACACATCTACAGCACACACACAACACATCTACAGCACACAACACATCTACAGCACACACACAACACATCTACAGCACACAACATCTACAGCACACACAACACATCTGCACCTCACACACACACACACATCTACAGCACACACACAACACATCTACACCTCACACACAACACATCTACAGCACACACACAACACATCTACAGCACACACACAACACATCTACAGCACACAACACATCTACAGCACACACACAACACATCTGCACCTCACACAACACATCTACAGCACACAACACATCTACAGCACACAACACATCTACAGCACACACAACACATCTGCACCTCACACACAACACATCTACAGCACACACACAACACATCTACACCTCACACACAACACATCTACAGCACACACACACATCTACAGCACACACACAACACATCTACAGCACACAACACATCTACAGCACACACACAACACATCTACAGCACACAACACATCTACAGCACACAACACATCTACAGCACACAACACATCTACAGCACACACACAACACATCTACAGCACACAACACATCTACAGCACACACACAACACATCTACAGCACACAACACATCTGCACCTCACACACAACACATCTACAGCACACAACACATCTACAGCACACAACACATCTACAGCACACACACACACATCTACAGCACACAACACATCTACAGCACACACACAACACATCTAAAGCACACAACACATCTACAGCACACAACACATCTACAGCACACAACACATCTACAGCACACAACACATCTACAGCACACACACAACACATCTACAGCACACAACACATCTACAGCACACACACAACACATCTAAAGCACACAACACATCTAAAGCACACAACACACATCTACAGCACACAACACATCTACAGCACACACACAACACATCTAAAGCACACAACACATCTACAGCACACAACACATCTACAGCACACACACAACACATCTAAAGCACACAACACATCTACAGCACACAACACATCTACAGCACACAACACATCTACAGCACACACACAACACATCTAAAGCACACAACACATCTACAGCACACAACACATCTACAGCACACAACACATCTACAGCACACAACACATCTACAGCACACACACAACACATCTACAGCACACAACACATCTACAGCACACACACAACACATCTAAAGCACACAACACATCTAAAGCACACAACACATCTACAGCACACAACACATCTACAGCACACAACACATCTACAGCACACACACAACACATCTAAAGCACACAACACATCTACAGCACACAACACATCTACAGCACACAACATCTACAGCACACAACACATCTACAGCACACAACACATCTACAGCACACAACACATCTACAGCACACAACACATCTACACCTCACACACAACACATCTACAGCACACAACACATCTACACCTCACACACAACACATCTACAGCACACAACACATCTACAGCACACAACACATCTACAGCACACACACAACACATCTACAGCACACAACACATCTACAGCACACACACAACACATCTACAGCACACAACACATCTACAGCACACACACAACACCACACACAACACATCTACAGCACACAACACATCTACAGCACACAACACATCTACAGCACACACACAACACATCTACAGCACACACACAACACATCTACAGCACACACACAACACATCTACAGCACACAACACATCTACAGCACAACACATCTGCACCTCACACACAACACATCTACAGCACACAACACATCTACAGCACACAACACATCTACAGCACACAACACATCTACAGCACACAACACATCTACAGCACACACACAACACATCTACAGCACACACACAACACATCTACAGCACACAACACATCTACAGCACACAACACATCTACACCTCACACACAACACATCTACACCTCACACAACACATCTACACCTCACACACAACACATCTACAGCACACAACACATCTACACCTCACACACAACACATCTACAGCACACACAACACATCTACAGCACACACACAACACATCTACAGCACACAACACATCTACAGCACACAACACATCTACAGCACACACACAACACATCTACAGCACACACAACACATCTACAGCACACAACACAACACATCTACAGCACACAACACATCTACAGCACACAACACATCTACAGCACACAACACATCTGCACCTCACACACAACACATCTACACCTCACACACAACACATCTACACCTCACACACAACACATCTACAGCACACAACACATCTACACCTCACACACAACACATCTACAGCACACAACACATCTACACCTCACACACAACACATCTACACCTCACACACAACACATCTACAGCACACAACACATCTACACCTCACACACAACACATCTACAGCACACAACACATCTGCACCTCACACACACAACACATCTACAGCACACAACACATCTACAGCACCTCACACACAACACATCTACAGCACACAACACATCTACAGCACACAACACATCTACAGCACACAACACATCTACACCTCACACACAACACATCTACAGCACACAACACATCTACACCTCACACACACACATCTACAGCACACAACACATCTACACCTCACACACAACACATCTACACCTCACACACAACACATCTACAGCACACAACACATCTACACCTCACACACAACACATCTACAGCACACAACACATCTGCACCTCACACACAACACACATCTACAGCACACAACACATCTACAGCACCTCACACACACATCTACAGCACACAACACATCTACAGCACACAACACATCTGCACCTCACACAACACATCTACAGCACACAACACATCTACACCTCACACACAACACATCTACAGCACACAACACATCTACACCTCACACAACACATCTACACCTCACACACAACACATCTACAGCACAACACATCTACACCTCACACACAACACATCTACAGCACACAACACATCTGCACCTCACACACAACACATCTACAGCACACAACACATCTACACCTCACACACAATACATCTGCACCTCACACACACACATCTACACCTCACACACAACACATCTACAGCACACAACACATCTACAGCACACACAACACATCTACAGCACACACACAACACATCTACAGCACACAACACATCTACAGCACACAACACATCTACAGCACACAACACATCTACAGCACACACACAACACATCTACAGCACACAACACATCTACACCTCACACACAACACATCTACACCTCACACACAACACATCTACACCTCACACACAACACATCTACAGCACACAACACATCTACACCTCACACACAACACATCTACAGCACACAACACATCTACACCTCACACACAACACATCTACACCTCACACACAACACATCTACAGCACACAACACATCTACACCTCACACACAACACATCTACAGCACACAACACATCTGCACCTCACACACAACACATCTACAGCACACAACACATCTACAGCACACACACAACACATCTACAGCAACACATCTACACCTCACACACACAACACATCTACAGCACACAACACATCTACAGCACACACACAACACATCTACAGCACACAACACATCTACACCTCACACACACAACACATCTGCACCTCACACACAACACATCTACAGCACACAACACATCTACACCTCACACACAACACATCTACAGCACACAACACATCTACACCTCACACACAACACATCTACACCACACACACAACACATCTACACCTCACACACAACACATCTACAGCACACAACACATCTACACCTCACACACAACACATCTACAGCACACAACACATCTGCACCTCACACACAACACATCTACAGCACACAACACATCTGCACCTCACACACAATACATCTGCACCTCACACACAACACATCTACACCTCACACACAACACATCTACAGCACACAACACATCTGCACCTCACACACAACACATCTACAGCACACAACACATCTGCACCTCACACACAACACATCTGCACCTCACACACAACACATCTACACCTCACACACAACACATCTACAGCACACACACAACACATCTACACACACAACACATCTACACCTCACACACAACACATCTGCACCTCACACAACACATCTACCTCACACACAACACATCTACACCTCACACACAACACATCTGCACCTCACACACAACACATCTACAGCACACACAACACATCTACACCTCACACACAACACATCTACACCTCACACACAACACATCTACACCTCACACACAACACATCTACAGCACACAACACATCTGCACCTCACACACAACACATCTGCACCTCACACACAACACATCTACCTCACACACAACACATCTACACCTCACACAACACATCTACCTCACACACAACACATCTACAGCACACAACACATCTACACCTCACACACAACACATCTGCACCTCACACACAACACATCTGCACCTCACACACAACACATCTACAGCACACAACACATCTGCACCTCACACACAACACATCTACAGCACACAACACATCTACACACACAACACATCTGCACCTCACACACAACACATCTACAGCACACAACACAACACATCTGCACCTCACACAACACATCTACAGCACACAACACATCTGCACCTCACAATCTACAGCACACAACACATCTGCACCTCACACACACAACACATCTACACACAACACATCTACAGCACACACACAACACATCTGCACCTCACACACAACACATCTGCACCTCACACACAACACATCTACAGCACACAACACATCTACAGCACACACACAACACATCTGCACCTCACACACAACACATCTACAGCACACACACAACACATCTGCACCTCACACACAACACATCTGCACCTCACACACAACACATCTACACCTCACACAACACATCTACAGCACACAACACATCTACACCTCACACACAACACATCTGCACCTCACACACAACACATCTACAGCACACAACACATCTGCACCTCACACACAACACATCTACAGCACACAACACATCTGCACCTCACACACAACACATCTACAGCACACAACACATCTACACCTCACACACAACACATCTGCACCTCACACACAACACATCTACAGCACACAACACATCTGCACCTCACACACAACACATCTACAGCACACAAACATCTGCACCTCACACACAACACATCTACACACACACATCTACACAACACACAACACATCTGCACACACACAACACATCTGCACCTCACACACAACACATCTACAGCACACACACAACACATCTACACACACAACACATCTACAGCACACACACACATCTACACCTCACACACATACATCTACAGCACACACACATCTGCACCTCACACAACACATCTGCACCTAACACAACACATCTGCACCTCACACACACACATCTACAGCACACAACACATCTACACCTCACACAACACATCTATAGCACACAACACATCTACAGCACACAACACATCTGCACCTACACACACACATCTGCACTTACACACAACACATCTACATGCACACACAACACATCTACACTGTTACACACAATCACATCTACACCACACACACAACACATCTACATTAACACATCTGCACCTCACACACAACACAGATCTGCACACACACACAACACATCTGCATTACACTATCTACACACATCTAACGCATCACAACATCTACATCTACATTTGTAATGTTACAACACTTACAACAAAAATAACATTAAAACAACACATCTATCATGAACATCAATCATTTATGACATCTAGCAACATGAACTAATCATGAAGCACACACACATTTATTTATCGTTAAGTTACAACACATCTACAATGCACACACATCTTGCACAGTTAAGCACAACACAACACTAACTTCTACCAACATTACATCTGACCTCACACACACATGCTACAGCACACAATACACATTGTAGTACTCTACAGCACGCATCTCTGACCTCACACACACATCTGCTCTCATGGACACAACAATCTAATCACACACAGCCTCCCATACACATCTGATAACCAATCTAAAATCTAACCTCACTTTGTTGACATCATATAGTCAGTGTCTAAGATTATCTCATGCAGATGCAATACACATGCATCTTTCATCACCTGTGCTGCAACACACATAATGACAGATAATACATATCTGAATGTATTAGAAAGAAAATATTGTTTTAAATTATTAATGTGTATACTGTTCAACATTTAAAAAAAGGATTTGGACACTACATCAGTGTTATTATAGGATTATTAAGATACTATTATAGTTTTTATTCATGCTTTCAATTATTTATCATTTTTATATTTTCTCTTATTTTTCTGTAAAGTTTGTCATTTTGTTAGTTTGTTTGGGAACACTATTTTACAGTGTCATTGTTACATATGTTACATAGTTACTATAGTAATAACTATATATTTTGCGTAATTGCATGCAACTAACCCTCATCCAAACCATAACCCTATAGTAATTACATGTAGTTACTTAATATTACTCAGTTCTTAAATGTATAATTACAGTGCAACAAAGAAACCTTCAAATAGTGTGACCTCGTTTTTTAGCAATTTTTTTTTCAGTTTTAGTTATTTAGTGCATCACGTTATAACTGTAGTAAAATATAATAAGCTTTAACTGAAGTAATATATTTACAGTAAACATTTTTTATGTTTTTAGTTTACAATAACGTACATTATATCAATGTGATAAATTACACTGAATTGTGAAGTTCTGAGAGAAGACGTGGCATCATTTGTTGTCAATTGGTATAATATTCTTATCTAATAATCATATAATTCAATTTTTTGGTGTGACAACCATCCAAATACTTTTCAGGGTTACTGAAATGCAAAAATGTCCTGTTACAGTAAGTAATGAACCCTGGACCACAAAACCAATCATAAGTCGCACGGGTATATCTGTGGCAATAGCCAACAATACATTGTATGGGGCAATTTTTTTATTTATTTGTTATGCCTAAAATCATTAGGATATTACGTAATGATCATGTTCCATTAAGATATTTTGTAAATGTCCTACTGTAAATGTATCAAAAATGTAATAGTTGTATCTCAGCCAAAAATCCTATTCTAACAAACCAATGGAAAGCTAATTTATTCAGCTTTCAGATGATGGTAATTTTTTTTTAAAATTGAGATTTACACCTTATGACATACATAATAGTCTTTTACTATTTTCTCATTTTCAGTCAACCACAACTGAAACTAAAACATTTTTTTAATTACTTACTTCATTACTTACATTGCTTATTGCTTAAATAAAAATGTACTGGAAAAAAAAATATATTAAAATATATATATATATATATATTAAGCTAGTTCCCAAGACAACATTTAGCATTTTAATTTAGTTTAACTTGATGAAATAAAATAAAAATTAATAAAAACTATATAGACACTTTAAAAAAGTAACACAACAAAATACATCAAAGTATGAATACCTTTTGATCTTAAAATGAATATGCCTGTAAAAATCCCCCAAAAAGGAAAAAAAAACAGTCTATCATGTCATTCACACCAGTCTACTTATGTTACCGAGTGAGAGTCTAGCCCTTATTACCGAGCCCACGGTCTGCGTAGGCTTTTGGAAATGAAATGGACAGATTAGTGCATTATCTTATTTACATATATTGAATTGCAGTAACAAGACTCCGTTCCTACCCCTCGTTTCATTCTAATTAAAGTGTGGCAATGCAACAGCAATCCACACAAGAGCTTTGCTTTAATAGTCAGAGCTGGCAAATTCCCAATCCTGCGACGTGGCAATTAGCAGGGGCGGTAGTGTTTGCTATTCACGGGTTTGATGTTAAAAAAAAAAAAAGAGAAAAGTTTATTAAGATGAGCTGCTTCGGGCACTGGTGGGCAATAGACCTGCTGCAATTAGATTCCAATTATTTGTCAGTTTCTGATATTGTAAACCGCCACTTACCGCATCAGTTAAATTGACACACTGTGCTGCTTGGTTTAGCCTGTAATTAAAACATTTTGTGTTAATTAGATGATGACCACTTCATTCCAGGGCCTCTTGTGTTTGGAGCTTGTGTTTTTTTGATTTGCATCAGGCATGCTGTTTGGATCATGGGTTGTCAGATGCTGGGTTAATCAGCCAATGTTTTGATTCAATTACTGCCAGCTGTTCTACAGGCCTCGCAGGGCCGCATACACACACCATTGTTATTGTGTGTAAAATTCATTCATTATAAAATAAGATTAATCATATGCTTGAAGTATATAAAGATTTATTCATTAAATAATAATTCATTTAATACTATTTTATATTTTTGTTAAAAAAAAAACATACATTTTGAGCAAATTTGCATTCTTTTATAAATATATTGTATTTTTTCAAATATTCAAATTCACTTAGCGTGTTGATGAGCTGACTGATCATATAATCAAACATTTTTCTCTCGTGCTAAATGGAAGCATTGTTTGGATTAATTTCCACATATTTTCCATATTCAAGCAGGATATCTGAATAATTTAGATGATGCAAAACAACATGAATAATTACGAGTCTTGCTGCTTTATGCCACCACGCATTAATGGATGTGACCAAGTTTACTTTTCATTTACATATCATAAGTGCAAAAAGCACATTTGCAAATGCATTCATCTAAGGCCAATACATATTTAACCACTCAAGTAGGTCTGAATGACTGCGGAGACACATATATTACATCCATATATACTTCTATCGCTAAGATCTCTTTAACTGTATGTATCATAGCAATGGAACTGTAAAAAAATTGTTGGTTTAACGTAAAAAAGTAAGTCACCTAGTTTCCTTAATTTTGAGTTAATTGAAATTAAAAATCTAAGTTAATACAACAAAGGAGAAACTCAAAAAAAGTATGTTATCTGAATCACATTAATTATCCAAGTTGATTCGACAAAAGATAAGTTCATGAAAGTAATTTTTTACAGTGCAGTACATTTTATGTAATGTTTCTGCATTTTACAGATTTCTTATTTCCAGGTTTAAGATAAATAATTATGGAAAGTCAGTGAACGCAAAAATTCCATGAGCTCGGAGGCCGTGAAATCCACAAAGCAGCAGGCCTACAGTACATTCCCCAACTGTCTCATTAATATTTGGCACATTACCGTTTGAGATTAGAGCCTTTACTTTACAGCCCTTTACTCCTGTACACACTTTTACAGATACGTATTAATGCAGCTTCTGATGTGAGTCTCAGTCTGTGCAACTCTCCACATCTCTCATTTCAGCCCAGATTTAATGCTCTTCTTCAGGGGAGGGGATGGAAAATAACTGTCATTAAAATATGTCATGGCAGCTGTTTACCTGCAGTGAACCTTGATTGAAGCAGGTCTGACTTTACACTGATGCCCCTCTAATCTGTATGACTGGCATGTTAATTTCCCCGACGCTGCCATTCAAAAACACAAACATGAAATGTTGGTTTTAGGTCTGGGAGCCCAGCTAGAGTGAATTTCAAGTACTTATTCAAATATTTCATTAAAATGTAAATTTTACATTGGTCCAACGCCTAGCTGTGCACAAGGCATGACTTAAGAAGTTATGAAGTTATAACACCAATCGTTTCCCCCCCTGCTTTTCCAACGCCAATTAACTTGGACTATAAATGTCCTTACCTTGTTTTATCTCTCCTAACCGAGTGCCAAGAAATGCATCAAATGCAACAGGAGTGAGACGGCTCGGCATTGACCAGTATTGGGGAGGGGAAAAGACAGAAGCCAATTAAACATCAAGCTTCCTGCAGACTGGTAGCTAATCAATCCTCTTATCGCCACAAAGTGCAAATGCACTGATGAAAATTGAAGCTATGCGAGGATAAAGGCACAGTGTCGAGGAATTGTAAAGTAGAGATTGTCCCTAAATGCAAATGCGTTTGCCAGCATGGTTCATATAGAGCTTTCTGTGTAGCATCAGTGCATGTATATTGTACGCAGCATGACTCCATGGACCTCTAGTCATTTTCAATATATTAGGCAAATATCAGGTATTTAAGATTGCAAATTGCCGTTCAGCCCAGATTGGAGATTTAACAGTGTATTGACAGGAATGATGTGTTCACAATGCATCTCGTGCTTTAATATTCCTATATGCGAGGTGTGGGTATAACTGGAAATGGCAAACTGATTTAATCTGTCACTTCCTGACTCCCAAGCTCTCGTTTTTGTGTTTTCCTGCCAGGAACAAACGCTCAAACTCGGCGGTTTGCAAATTCTGGCATGTCACGTTCCGTCTCCCTTCCACTTTATTTCGATGGCGCAGACAACACTCGCCTCCTGGTTTCTTTATCTACTTCCCTCTCTTTTTTCTTTCATTTTTAACATTCAGGGGGAAGATAAAATGGTTGCAGGTGGTGATGAAAATAAAAGCCATCCATCATTATTTATTAGGCATGAAAAAGATACACAATAATGTAATTTAATCTCTCAGCAGACAATTATTTCCACATATTGATAATGCAAAGCGAAAAGTGCCATGAATCCTAATGTGATGTTTGCTTTTATTGGTGTATAATACAAGCAGAACAAATAATGTAATTGTATCAGGAAGAGAATGTAATTATTTGCACATGCTAACATTATAATAGCAATCTGCCTCAGACAATGGTATCATATTATTTTGCTGTGCTTAACTAGTTACAATTTGCATTTACTTATTATGTCTCAGTGGCAATAAAGCCGCCCCCTCTTGTGCTTGAAGTAGACCGCTGTTATTATTTGAACCCCCGTCTCCAACTTTTGATTGTTTGCAACTTGCTGAGATTTGAGATCATGAAAGTTTAAGTTTACACCCAGGAGGAGTGTCGTCTTTATTGAAGAGTTTGATAATATCATCTTGCATTGGACTAATACCTTTCAGGTAGTTGTATGTGATATATCAGAGTTTATTCAAGTTAAAGTATCAAAAGCTCACTTTAATTTCATCTCTCATGGCTTCTACTACTAATGGGCTTCAAAAGTTTGAGACTAAACTATCAGAACCATTGGACCCTCACGCTTTTCCACCATGATCATGGTTTCAGAAAGGAAGACCAAGGCAAAGGCCATCTCGTACTAATTCTTCGTGACCTAACATGCTATGAGAAAGAAGAATCCTCCTGAACAGCAGCCTTTAAACAGATTTTCTCTATTATTTGTAATGATTAAACATTAAACATACATTAAAAAAGCATCTTGATGCACGGACTGTCAGGGCACATCAGGCATGCGTCCTTCTCGCCTGTATCTTTAATAAAATGGTGTTCATGCCATATTGAACTAATGACCAGGAGAGTCAATGCAAAATTAGATCAAGCATCCACACTTGTGTCTCCCTGACATTATGAAAATGTTTTATTGATGACTCATTACAGGCCGTCCGGCATGAGGTGAGGGCTTTTTTTCTCTCTCTCCTCGATCCATCCTAATAGAAGATGCAAAGCCTAATAATGATAATGCCTCCTGAATAATTAATCCCCCCAAAACCCAATCCATCTCAACACGGGACATGTACATATTTTAGCGCCTCATTTGCATATTTAGAACAAACAGCAGCACAAACCCATTAAAGGGCCAATGCTCACCTCTTGTGTTTGATGCATAGTAATGAAGGGCTTTTGAGTGATTGGCTTTTAAGAATTAAGACGAGGCCGAAAAACTCCCAGCGCTTCTTATTTCAGCGGCTGCTCCCATACTGTGTGCTGCATGCATCCTCCACCGGAGGCTAGAGCACTGTTCTGAAGTCATTAGTGATTTGTAAATGATATTTGCTCCCTTGTGACATATCATTTGAAATGCTATTTCTAATAATAACTGATATTAAAAACAACCGTCGCATATTCCACAAATACGAACATCTTGAGGGGGGCGAGCACTTCTTAATGTCAATAGGAATTGTGATTCGAAAGCACATCTAACAAATATTAAAGATTCCCTGAGGTTTCTTCTAAACATTTAACCGCCTTTCGCCACAAAGGCGAGAATTATACAGGGGAGATTACGCTTGCAAATTGGCCGAGGATAAACTTGACTTGGAATGGAAATGGAGGAGCGAATTCATTCTGATATTTTGTGCTGCGCTTTCATCCATCAAACTAAAATAATGGCATTGTGGCTGATTCCGGTAGCTGTAGCACAACGAATCAGAGGTGTGGTGATAAAGCAGCCAGTGCTCCCTTTGGCATTGTGCACAGCATTGTCGCCGCCTCAAAACCACTCATTTGAACTGTCACCTCCTTTCTTAATGAGTCCTTACAAATCCACAGCTTCCTGCGGTGCGTTTCCTGTCGACTTCATCTTGGGGAGAGAGGAGAAGGGAAGAGAAAGTGAGAGAGATACAGTAGTTGGCACAACACCCTACGCCAGCTCAACCGGAAGCCACACCAGTGCTGTGGTCCTGTTACACCACGACGCCAGGTAATGCTGCCAATCGGCACCAGACGAAGCCCGCTAACCTTCTCTGGATACGCCACTGGTCTTTGAAATTAAAGTCAGCTTTAGTAATCCACAGAAATGGCCCCCTCAGACTGCTCTTGCTTGCAGTTTAGTTTCACCCCGGCTGGTGATAAAGCATGACAGAAATACAGAGCGCTATCTGCTAGCGGAGGAGCTGATAGGTTCTGCCAGCTTATCGTACAACAGGCAGCTAACCTTCCTTCCCCTGTGTCTGGCCCCTGAACAGAATTGAGGAGTCAATTTACAAAAGCAGTCATGTTTGGTTGTAAATAAGACAGCGTGTTCACCCTTCAAAAGCAAACGGCAGCGAGGAAGAAAAATGTAAGTGCACGAAGCATAGAAAGTTCCCATTTAACCTCGTTTCTACCCTAAAGTCACAACCTGGTGTAATACCACAGCCTGGGAGCAAGCGTTAACAGGAATGCATGTAAATCCAGGCCGAGGAAGGGGCTGCAGATTGACATGGATCTAGCCGAGCGGGTTTCGTCTGTACCAGGGTGGGATTAACAAGCTTAAAGAGGGCTTAAACACCATCCTCCAAGTTTACCTGTTATACTGCGCAACTTCATCAAAGGACGGGTGCAACGCTGCCTTATAAAAACCTTTTTATGTTTGTTCACAGTTGTCAGTCTCGGAAATGAACTCATTTGCAGGGTTAGCGCTGGTAATCGCTTCAAAAACAAACCTCAAACTTCAGGGCGTAAGTATTATTGATGTGAAATGGACTAAAATGTGGGATTGTGCAAGTCATATTTTGCCTAAGAAGATCATGAATTCTGCACATCAGGTAAACATCAAAGTTCAGATTTCTGAATGTTGAATGTCAGAAAGTCTCAAACTCACAAAGTTTTGGAAATTGAATGCATTTTTTTTTTCACCTAAAACTTTATAGTGATACATGGATTTGCTGGGCATTACCAATAAATTGATAATTATTTTCTTATTATGGCTTATAACCAGTAAATGGCTATCTGTAATTAGGGTTGGGTACCGAACTCTGTACTTTTAAGGGCACAGACCGAATTACAATGGTACTACCGAGTACCTCACACACACACACACACACACACACACACACACACACACACACACACACACACACACACACACACACACACACACACACACTCTGAATCGCATGTTCCATCTCATATTTATTTATTTTATTTTTACAGTCATGAGCATCACTTCATGAGTATTTTACCGTTTTAATTGAGAAAAACTACTGTCATATAAACACAAAAACTCAAAAGGCAGCCCGTCAAAATAAAAGTTTGGTTTAACTTAATAAATATTTAATACTGTTGTACAGTAGAATTTAGATAAGTCTCAATGTAATAAAAATGCTTGTATCTATGATTGGATCATTATTGCAGTGATTATGATGTCTCTAGCATGTTATGTTTGCCAACAGTTTGTCTAACCCTAATAGATGGAATGTAGGAAGACACATCATGCCATATTCCAGGATGACAAAGCAAAGAAAAATGACACACCATAAATATTTGGTCAAGATCTTGTATTGCAAATGCAAGAGTCCAGCACTCTGTAAAGTCTCCTCCAGCACGTCCCAAAGACTTTCAATGAATTTAAGGTCTGGACACAGAGGTGCAAAGAATCATGTGTGAAAATGATTCTTCATGCTCCTTCCAAACCATTCACTTTTGGATCCTGATGAATCTTGACATTGTCATTTTGGAATATGGCCATGTTGTGTCTTCCTAAATGGTTGTTTAAGAAATGAAAAGCTACACAAAACATTTAACATGCTAGAAACATAATAATCACTGCAATAATGATCCAATCATAGACACTTAAGCATTTGCCAACAATATACAGTATGAAAAATTATAAATATTTATTTACTTATAAAAAGCATAGTTTGAATTTAGTTTAAATATAGTAAAAAAATATATATACACACACACACAAACTAGATTATGGCAAAAATAATCTACATTTTAAAAGCTGGGAAAAATATCCGATATCAAATCCAAATTTGTACAATATATACAGTGCTAAATGTTTCATTAAATATCAATGCCAGAAAAAAGAAGTGAGAAAAAAATCTAATATATATATTTTATATTAAGAAGTGGAGTACATCATTCATTTTTGCCCGCCTTTGTTACACGCAAATAGTTCTTGCCAAATACTTTGTTTCTGCATGTTATAAAAGTGCAAGTGTGTTCCCTTTGGACAGGATGTGGCTCTGGGCACAGGGGCTTTGAGCGCTACCTCCAAGGCTCTGCAACGAGCACTAAATTTCAGACCCTACAGGCACCAAAAAAGAAAGACAACCACAGTTAGCTGAGGTGAAGTTAGAGAGAGAGGGGGAAAAAAAAGCCAAGCATTTTTTAAGTCTCTGTTTTGACTGTAAACAAAAATGGTGCCAACTCAAACTAAATGATTTGGAGTTTGTTTTCTGCTTAGAGTTTTAAGAGTTCTCTGGGCGCTATTTCAATGTGGGCTCGCCTAGCATTTTAGTATCTCTCAGGAACCAAGTGCCATTTTAAAAAGCACTGTATTTTGTTTTGTTTGGGTTTTGTATTTTCCTCCTAAACAATGATAAGATTTTTCTAAACCGGAGTCGCTGCCAATGAAATTAATGGGAGGGTTGTCAAGTGCATACAGGAAGTGAGCTTTTTAAATAAACACATTGTTTCAAAACTAATCCACACCCTTATTGTTTACTGTTGGAGAGCAGAGTCTGGGTGTGTTGTACAGACAGCTTGACACTGGCCTCCCCCAATTAATCCTCCCTGACAAGGCCATTCTGATTTAGAGGGAGGGGGAAAAAAAGGAAAAGAGAAAGCAGGAACAGGGTGGGGGAGTCGATAGGCAAGTTTTCTCCTCAGATAGAGGGCAGACAGAGTCTTGATCAATGGAACACCTTAATGACTCTGTCATCAGTGGGACACTCTCGGGGAGTTTCGGAAGGTCTTATTTACATGACTGCTAGAGAAATGTACACAGGACTGGACATATGCAATTAGAAAGGGTATACTGGTAATGTATATTTCATGTTAAAATTATTATTCTTTTTTATGTTATATTAAAGTATCTGAATAATATAATAATGTAAAATATTTAGTGAAAAAAAAGATGATTTTAAAAAGAAAGTCCCTGACATTTCCAAGACAATATATTGATGTTATTAAGCATAATGCCTTTTTTTTGTAATTTCAACATGTGAAATCATACCAGATAAAAATACAAATATCATTTCAACACTGCATCTCTTTTTATTCAGAACTAACATGCATGAAAACACAATAAATGGGAATGCCCTTATTGACATTTTCTAAGACAATATACTGACATTATTAAGCATAATGCATGTAATTTCACAAGTAAAATCATGTTAGATTAAAACTATATAAGTATAATAGCCTAATCAATATAGCATCTCTTTTTTATACAGAATTAATATGAATGAAAACATAATGATAACACTTTACAATAAGGTTTCATTAGTTAAAGGGTTGGTTCACCAAAAATGAAAATTAGCCCATGATTTACTCTCCCTCAAGCCTGCCTAGGTGTATGACTTTCTTCTTTCAGACGGATAAAATGTTGTATTAAAAAAGTCCTGGCTAATCCAAGCATTATAATGGCAGTGAATTGTTGTCTCGTTTATGAATTCCATAAAGTGCATCTATCAATCATAAAACTGCTCCACACAGCTCTGGGGGGTTATAAAGGCCTTCTGAAGTGAAGTGGCATGTTTGTGTAAGAAAAATATCCATATTTAACACTAATAACTAGCTTCCAGCGGATTGCCATACGCATCGCTTTACAGCGAAAGAGTAACCCTTGACCCTTGAGGATAAAGCAAAAAAACAAAAACAAAAAGTCTAAAATGAGAATTTTTTTAAGAGAAATGTTGGAGGATTTTAATATAAGAGAACATGTCTTGAGTTTGTTGGCAGGCGCTATCTGCGAGAGGCGTCAAAGCTTGTAATGCTTCTATACATCGCGTCAGAGGTTACTCTTTTGCTGTAAGTCGAATTGTGTACGGCTTTCGGCCGGAAGTTAGTTATTTTAGTCTATAAACTTTTAAATATGGATATTTTTCGGACCCACTTTATATTAGGTGTCCTTAACTACTATGTACTAACATTTTAATTCATAATTTGATACATTGCACTTATTGTGTACATACATGTTTTTACATTGTACTTACATTTTAAAAAATACTTGCATGTAATTACATCTGTAATTAATTTCTGTAGTTACATTTGTAATTACACAGTTGACACTTCCTTTACACCTAACCCTACCCTTAAACTTACCCATCCCACCACACCTGTCCCTAACCCTACCCGTATCCCACCTCAATATCAGCAAAGGTGTTTTGCAACACAATATTAACACAGTAAGTACATTGTACTTATTTTTTTATCTAAGTACATAGTAGTTAAGGCCACCTAATATAAAGTGGGGCCTATTTTTCTTACACAAATGCACCACTTTGCTTCAGAAGGCCTTTTTTAACCCCCGGAGCCGAGTGTTATATGCAGTTATATAATGGATAGATGCACTTAAAGACTTCAAAAACAATAACCATTTACTGCCATTATAAAGCTTGGATTAGCCAAGAAATATAACTCTGATTTTATCCGTCTGAAAGAAGAAAGTCATATACACCTAGGATGACTTGATGTTGAGTAAATCATGGGGTAATTTTCATTTTTGGGTGAACTAACCCCTTTAAATACTTGAGTTAACATGAAGTAAGAATTAACAATACATCTGCATTAATTAATCTTAGTTAATGTTATTTTCAACATTTACTAATACATTATTAAAAGTCAAATGTTGCATGAACAAACAACGAACAGCTGGATTTTTATTAACATCAACAAAGATGAATAAATACAGTAACAATTGCTCATTGTTAGTTCATGTTAGTTAATACATGATCTAATGTTAACAAATGAGAGCTTGTTGTAAAGTGTTACCAACATAATAAATGGGAATGTTTAACCATCAGCAAACCAACGTAAGAGGATCAATTATATATTCTGTCTACTATTCATAAATACTAAGAAATGTTTTTAAACTTATGAATACAGTCTGTTAACTCATACACGCAGTTATGAACAACACTGTGACAGATTAAGTAGGCCGCAGGTTAGTTTTGATCATTCTTTCATCTGCCAATAAGCCCTGTTTAACTCATTTTATCACAAGCATTCATGTTTCATTTCATCAGAACAAACAGAAAAAAAAAAAGTGTGCGAGTGCTATCATTGCTCTGAAGTCTGCATAGGAAACTACAGTCACTTTGGACAGCTTGGTTTCCATGCGCTCCAGAGTTGGCCGCTCTAAAACAAGCTCGAAACCCATGAAACCTGACCTCCAACACATGAATCACAATGACCTCATCCTCTACTTCTCCTGCTTATTGCCTTTTAATGACTCCTGATTCATATTACCTTGGTATCATGGCCGACATCTTTTCCCTTCACCCTGATTCGTTTATTTGTTATTCTGATGTGGGCCAGCTACACTTAACTTGAAGTCTTGTCTGGTCATACCATATGTGCACAAATAGATGGCAACAAGAAATGAATGAAAACAAATAAAAGGAAAATATACTCATCACACGTGACCACAAACTGCTCTCCGAGGCCTTCTGTTTTCCAGCACCGGCTCCACACGTGGCCCGGCTGAATATTCAGGAGACATTTATAGGAAATAAATTAAGAGACGAATTCAAACCATATGGCGGCAGGGGGTGGGGGTGTTTGTGAAAGGTCCTGCATCAAAGCTCGCTTTGCGGATCACACTATATTAGCTCTGTTTTTCCAGTCCGGTAGAATCAGGGAAGGGAACCACAGCCGCACTGGCGATAGGAAACATATGAGTGTGGACAGCAGACATGGAACCCAGAACCCAGGGTTGAGGGCAAGGCGTAGAAACGCGTCGGTAGAAACGATTACAGAGTGCGCAAGACGTATGGTGGCACTGCTTTGCCATTCGTGTGGTGTGAGTTTGTATGTGTATGCAACATGTGAGCTATTTGTTATATTTGCAGGGTAATGTAATGTGACTATGGTGTGCTTACCTGCCTACAGGCTTCTGATCTTTATAGAGGAAGAGAAAGAATACATCATAAATTTATATATAATATTCTATTTTTGCTCATTTTTAAAAATAAATTCATACTTTTATTTATTAAGGACAAAAGAGATTGATCAAAAGAGACAAAATGTTTCTATGGTTCTTTGCAATGTACTGTTCATCAAATAATCATAAAAAGTATCAGGGTTTCCACTACTGCTTCTTGAGCTGGAGTAACGGTCCTGAAAATTCAGCTTTTAATTTGTAATGAGTTTTTTCAGTATTTTTGATTAAATAAAAGCAGCCTTCTTTCCCAAAAAAAAAAAAACCTTATACCAACCTCAAACTTTTGTACATCATTTAAAATAATTAAACATTATTTAATGTTGTTAAATTATATTAATATTTTAATTTTAAACAATAATAAAGTTAAATATGGCAGACTATAAATAAATACATGCATTAAATAAAGAAATACATGCACACATTCATACATACTATTTTATTCATCATTTTAATTAAGTCATGTTGAATTAATTGTAGCACTAGTCCGGTTTTGTATGTGCATACTATATACTTATTGTAGTAATTACAATAACTGGGTAATAACTAGGTAGTAGTCCTGAACCTACTCCTAAACCTAATCTTAACCCATTTAGTAACCTTATATTACTCATTACTTTAGTAAGTACATTGAAAATGCACATACTGTAAAATATATTGGAAAAATATATTGTCAGCAATACTTCCCGTTATTAGTGTCTTAAGTCTCTCAGATCATTGATAACATCACACCATTTCCGTAATATAGCAGATATTAAGTAGACAGTCTACAAATACTCTAATGAGAGTTAGTTAACGTGTAGTTGCAAAGTTACTTATAGTTCAAATGTCTTAAGTGGAAATAAAATGTTACCCAACTGTGATATTAAAATTATGTTTGTTATTTTTTGTGAATTCTCCAGAGAGTTACATGCTGTTACAGGAGCATCCTCAAACTTCAAAGTCACCATTCATCAGACACACTGGTTGCTTCTTTCGCATGTATATCAGTTCTGCATAGTCCCATCATTGTTCTTTTGTCAGGAGTCGAGGTCACAGTGAGTGCATGAGGGCGGCTGCTGTGCTACAGTCTTTTAGTCAATTTTCTGTTTGAAAAAACTTAAATCTACTGGTTTGTGTGTCCAAGATCTGTTTGCCTATTGTTTTCACAAGGATTTCACTCCTACTTCATGTTTACACCTTGAAACTGGATATCTTCCAGATTACAGTCCAATCAGATTTGCAACAGAGGTGTCGGCAGACATTGACTGACATGGCAATCCTGCAACCAATCAGGGCAGGTTGCCACTGTCAGCATATCTTGCAGCAAGTCAGCCGCAAACCCTGATTGTTTACACTCAGCAGCCATGTCAGTCACAAATAACGGCAGCGACATGTTAATGAAAGGTGCATACGGGCTTATTGCATCCATATTCAACACAAAGACAGGGCAGACAGCCAAGGGGAATTAACAGTGGCTATGCTTCAGTCAAGAACCCAATAACTCATAGCCCTTAAGCATGACTCCTCAGAACACACAAATGCAACACTTTTGAAGTTCAAAGAATTCTTAGAATAAGGTGTAAACCCTCAAAAAAGGGGAGAACTGTTTCTAACCTGTTGATTTTGGAAGCAGTCTGGGAATAAAACAAGTAATACAAACAGACTCGCTTGTCTTCGTCAAGAATAAATCAACAACAAAGCACAGCTCAATCCTGTGAGGGCTATTTTAAACAGGGCAACAATTTATGAAGCCCCAGACTTATCTCACAAGTTTTGCTGCCCGTGAATTGGTTGAGTCCATATTTCGGAGTAAGCCCTTCATTAATGCTGTGCACGTTAATTCATACGCACAATGCAGCATATCACAGCAGCGGTAGCATCAGGAAGCCTGCTGAGAGCCAGTGGGCTAGTTTACCTCAGGACCTAAAGAAAATCACTTCCAGGAATAGATGGAGGAAAGAGGGTTTCATCAAAGCCGTAGGCCTAAGGCGATAATTAACTGCTGTTTAGTTTGAAATGTGGAAGAATCTGCAGAGATGGTGACATTTATTTATTAGGGCTGCTTGCTAAGGCAAGCATCGCTATTACTATTGCTCATACTTAATGAACAAACCCCTATCCTTAAGTATTAAACATTGCATGCTATGGCAATGAATGACATCCCAAAGAAACTATTGCGGTTTGTAGAGGAAAGAAGAGCATTTTCCAGTTTCCAGACATGCAATAAAAGAGCTCTAAATATCTCATATCATGCATCTCAAGCTTCATTTATAAAATGTTATATAAAAACCATCCTACATGTATGGCCAGATTTAACTAAACAGGGAAAATTAGCTTGAGAGCAAAATTCCATGAAAGCGCAGGTGGGAGTGGAAAGTTTTGCATTTAAAGAACACAAGACGCAGCCAGATCATTTCCATAATGACCAATGCAATCTACCAGTTAGCGTCTTGTTTAAGATGTGCTTTTTTGGGGCGGTAAATAATGGCGTAAATACCAGTAAACTGACTAGTGCAAACCTTAGAAAATCACCTTGCGTGATTCATATAAAGACTCTCCGCTCATACATTTTGTTTCTGAAAGGGAAACTCCTTCAAATGCATATGCCATAAAAATATACCTGTCCACAGATCTTCAACACAAATTTTTCACTGCTTGTCTTTAGTAAATCCTGACAGAAGTTTTGTAAATGAGCAAAGAGGGTTTGTACTGGTGCAAGCTGTTGGTAAATCTGGCCCTTGATCTTATGATAATTTCTCTGATGTCTTTTTTTGTGTGATACATTGAACTAATGTACGCACAAAAAATGTGCATGCTCCTCTCTTAAAGATGTGAAATCTATAAATCACAATTGATCTTGAAATTGTGTGCAGCGAATGGTTTTAGATCTCCGCTGCCTAATTAATGTCATTAACAAATAAAAAGATCCAAGATGTCCAAATCCAAGAATTACAATACACGCCATACGCCACATCAATTGTTTCCACGTCAAAGACCGTTTTTATAAATATGAATGTTGGTGTGGATTTTAGCATACATTAAGTACGCTAAGTTCAAATCTGTGCATACAAATGTTTTATAAATGAGGCCCCAGAAAATCATAAAGACGTGGGCCAGTAAAACACATGCAATGACTTCCATTGTGATTAAAACCACTTAAAATACATTAGCAATGCCCTGAAAACCATCTAAATTTACCCCAGAAAAAGTAATAAAATAAATAATTATGCAAATGTGAAATTTAGCAACTTATTAAATTAATCTTCGGAACACAGATGAAGATTTTTTTGATAAAATCGTAGAGCTTTCAAACCCTCTATTGACAGTCTACGCAACTGACACTGAGATGTCAAACAGTTCATAAAGAGATCATAAAACTAATCTCTGTTACTCAAAATTTTCTGAAGAGACTTGATTGCTTTATATGATAAACAGATTGAATTTAGTCTTTTATTCACATATAAACATTGATCAACTCAAACATCAGTTATGGTAAATGGAAGCGCTTGAGCTTCCGCAAATACCAATGAGGTTTATTCTCGTGTTACGCAGGACATTTGATCTTCCAAAAGAACCAATAAGGTTTGTTCTCACGCGTCCAGCAAGTATGTTTGAGCTTCTGTTTATGTTCATGATCAAAAGATCTTCATATGTGTTCAGAAGATGAACGAAAGTCTTATGGGTTTGGAACGACATGAGGGTGAAAAATTAATGAAAGAATGAAATTTAGGAAAGAAAAGTTAAACTAACTTTAAAGGAATAGTTTACCATTTCAATAATTGTTGTCAACAAAAGTTGTTTTCATGAAGAAAACTAAGTAAATCTTTTACAAAAAGGTACAGGGTAACAAGGCGACAAAATCCTTTATTTCATATTTCAATGCAATATTTATACAATCCTCAGTGTTTCCCGATTAAACAAAGGCAAAATTCTGGTGCCAACCTTCACAATTTAAGGCTGTTCCTAAAGCTTTCAAACTCCAGCTAAAAAAAGTCCCCTTGGCTTTTGCATGCAGTGTACAGCCCATGCCAGGCAGGTATAGAGACACGCTCTCGTTTCTTTCTCCTCTACTGAACTGCAAACTCTGTTCTCCTTCTTTCCCCTTCTCGTTCCCCGTGTGCCACCCGCACATCTGGAGCGGGCGTCCTGCTTCACCAGTTTCCAGGAGTCACCTGATTTATTGATATTTAAAATGTTCTGATGGTTTTATGTGCTTTGAATGGATTCGGAATAAAAAGGCTTAGTCAGAAACTTGCATGAAAAACATCTACGGTAGTAAAAAAGCCTTCAACACTATATAGAATGCGTTTAAAGAGAACGGGTTGATATATAATGATAATTTAATAGAAAATGATTTGAGCTGAAATATGCACACAAGCTAAGATGGATAGCATCAGCTTTCATCTTTTAGCCATACTGACCTATTCAAACAAAGCAAGCTTTAATGCAGTCAAAGCATTGTTTGTACAAGCAGATAGAGATAGAGAACTGTTACCCATACACACTCCATTAAGCTTGTCACTCTCATTGGTAATTTGTATATGTTGGCCATCAGTCTTGTCTCTAATATGTGTTTGAATCTAATTCCAGAGATAGTGCTGCACGAAACGAATAATATCCCCTTTGTTGCCACTTCCAGATTTATCAAATCCCGCCCTGACATTTTTCTTGACTTATTATGTTTGAATAACCCTAGTTTGCAACATTTTCGTAAGCTCCTTACAGATGAGGTAATTGTGTTTTTGCTTCAGAGAATGTGGGCTATGCAAAAAAAGGCCAGAGATGGCTTTCAGCACATGTGAAGTTCTGAAAGATATCCATAACTCTTAAAGACTCTTAATTTGAACCAGGTATTTGTGCTGGGTGGGGAGGAAAGCACTGTTTATAAATTGTCTAGCACGGTAAGTCCGTGTGACGGAGTCCAAGAAGAGAATACATTTGTTTCTGGTTTACAACTGCGATGGCTGATGGCAGTAGCAAACTGGCTTGTGCGGAGGTTCGCCTGAAAAAAAAAAATGTTTCTAGCTAGTCCCAGGTTTTCATGCACAAGTGTTTTTTTGTTGATAAACACAACTTTTTGGAGACCAAAATTGTGATGTAAAGAATTCAAGTATAAATTGATGAATGTGGACATCTTATGATAACATGCCATGCATTTAAACAGTCTAAAAATGCCAGCGACACAGTAAGGTCGAACGAAAGAAGAATTTGATGCTTTGTGCCAATAAAAACAGCCCTGCACTGTGCGTGTGTGCAAATGTCATTCACTAGCCTGAATGAAAATACGGTCCTATATTAAATATTTGACAGAAATCAAAGAAAACAAAGCAACATCTGGTGTTAAAATTGTAATGAGTCCAATCACATGACATGTTTGCTTAATCTACGATTGCAAAGGTCTCATTATGGATACGCAGGCCAGTATTTGCAATCCAAAAGCTCAGCCTTGTTAGGCTCGCCACTGACTCATTACTGCAGACGACCAACAACTCTGACAGGCAAGCGTTTCTGGAGTACTGCTATCTAGTATGCACAACATTTAATGAAATACACTTTATAAACAAATCAAATGGGGAAAAAGCGTCAACCCAATGACAAGTAACTTCGGACTGACCTTTAAAAAGATTGTTTGAAACGGAGCCAGTGCTGTAGGCTCTTGAATGGGTTGTTGACAGCTCCAAAAGGCCTTGCAAATGAAAGGTCTTGTTATCTTTAGTGGTAGTAAACCTATTATGAAAAATCTGCAAGCATGGAGCATAGAAAATAAAAAGCAGCAATTGTGGTCAATCATTTGTTTAACAAAACATGTAGGAAAATATATGATATTAAAACATGGGGAGAATTTTGATTTGCATTACAAATGCAAATAAGAAAGTGTTCACATTTCTGTCAGACAAATAATGCAGGAAACCGATATGCGACGCATTCAAGCCGAACCCTATGAATACAAAACAACAGATCATTGATTTAAACTTGCTAGAATATGAGACGGCACATTAAAAGGTGAGAAAAGCTTACCTTTTATTCATACAAGATGTAAATGTCACTAACGTACTCTGATGTTACAAAAAAAATTATGAATTAAACATATTTAGTGCAATATACCAAATGCATTCATATTTTATATTCCTTTAATCAATAATTTTGAGTGAAGAAACGCAAGATCTTAACAAAGATGTTCTCAGGTTAAAAAGGAACTTCATTACTACAATTTCAGTGATGTCAATCATTATACTTTTATGACCTCAGCGTCCTGTTAATTATTCAGTGTCAGAGGTTTAATAGAAGAGGGCACATGTACAGTACACTATATATAGAAGAAATGTGACCTTCTATATTAGCTCAAATGCTTTTGAAGGAAAGACATAAATATATCATTACAATTAATAAAAGAGGGGAGGGGGTGAATGAGCAATTGAGTAAATTAATTTAAAAATAATAATAATAATAAAATAAATTTTTTTTATTTTATATAAGGTTTTATATACAATTTTATACACCAAATTGGATGAACCTTTCTTATTTCCAAGAAGAAAATATGTTGCACAGTAAATGGAAATGAATAAAATCTAATAAAATACAATAAGAAAAAAATAAAACATTTATCTCCAGTCGAAATGCTCCTTTATTAAACATCTAAAAAAATAATGATTTATCTACCCCTCAACATTTTTTAGGTCATATACAGGCATTTGTAAACAATGACTAGATAATCGAATAATAAAATAAAACAATATTATGTGACAATTTATCTGCAGTATACATCTATAAATAATGTCTCACCGAACCCTCAAAAAAATAAAATAATATAACAATTTCAAAAATATATATATTATTTCACCTCTTCAATTTAAAAATTAACATTCATGTGCCTTGGGCAGGCCTAGTTGTTCCACGCTGTGGCCACAAACTATGAAATAATTCTGTGTGTTGTTGCATTCTTCACATCAAAAGCACTTTTAATAAGGCCATTACAAATACATCAGAAAAATCTACTCTGATATTCAGCAAACAAGTCAATCCAGGATGCACAGCATTCACCGCTCTTTTACAGGGGTATTGCGCCTGTTCATCCAAGACTGAGAGGGATATAATGAAGGCCAGTGTACTAGTTTTCAGGTTCCCACTGTGTTCAAAGATGCCTGTCATATCAAAAGCACTTTATAATGGAAATAAAGGTAATCTTTCCATCCCTTTGAAACTGAACTTCTCCTGTTGGCTGAAAGCAAAGAAAACAGGAGGAGATTTAAGGCTGGAAGGAGTGAATCAAACGGAAGAACGAAGCTTGAGGAGAGGTATGGTCCTCTTACAGGTCAGAGCAATTGGCTGTAGAGGTGTTTGACATTGAAATGATTGCACAGTGTGTGGTTTTTGTGCGTGAGTGTGTTTTGATCAATGCCTGTGCTTCAGCCAAGCATGGTGTTTTGTGGAATACTGTTAACACAAGAGTCTTCTTCTACACGTTTGCGCTCAATGTCAGAAGCTCAAGCGTTGACTGCTGACAAACCCATAAGAGGGCCTTTTGATCCCAGACCTGGAGTGATGCACTTATCTCCTTTACCCAGCCAGAGCCTCTCTGAAGGCGTGCAACACGCCTCATATTCTCATGATTTATTAAGGACCTGTGTTGGGCTGTACATAGAGCAGACTTGATCTCCGTAGGCAAGGTCTGTGTATCCTTTTCTTCCTTTTTATCCACTTTCCTAATCTCCCTTTGTGTAGCGTAGCACGTGTTTGTACATTAGGCCATGGGGACCCTCTACCTCCATGCAGTTTCATTCCAATGCAATATTTATAGGGGGATGGTGGACACTGTGGAATGGTGCTCTCTAAAAGCATCTTCATGCAGCAAAGCCTCATGGGAAAGAGAAAGGTGACTGTAAGAAACAATTCTGGTGAAGTAAAGAATGAAAAAATAGCGAGCAAGAAAAAAACACCATTATAGGTTTACTATGTACACTAACAGTCAAAAGTTTGGACTTTTATGTTTTTGAAAAAATACATGAGTAAAAATATATTAAAAATATTTTTAAAAAAAATTGTAACAATATTTTGAAATATAATGAATTCCTGTGCTGGCAAAGCTGAATTTTCAACATCTTCAGTGTCACATGATCCTTTAGAAATCATTTTAATATGCTGATTTGCTGCTTAAAAACATTACTTATATAAATCAATGTTGAAAACATTTAGCTACTTATATTTTTGTGTAAACTGTGATACTTTTTTAGGATTCTTTGATGAATGGAAAGTTCAAAAGAACAGCATTCATTTGAAGTAGAAATCTGTTATAAATGTCTTTACTGTCAGACCCTGAACTTTTGAATGGTACTTCATGATTTTCGCAAAAAAAATATTAAGTAGAAAGAGGTATTTAAACCACTGATAATAAAAATAAGAAATGTTTTTGCAAAAACAGCATATTAGAATGATTTCTGAAGGAAATGTATAATTATAACTACAATACATATTATAATTAGTATAATAATAATGTCAATCAAGTAATTTAAATTGATATAAATTTTCATATATAATATAAAATATAATGCAATTATATATTTTATACATATTAGTGCTGTCAAATCAATCAAGTTTGTGTTAACATAACATATTTGTGTACTGTACATCATATATATATATATATATGTATGTATGTGTGTGTGTATGTGTGTGTGTATGTATGCATGTATGTTTGTATGTATGTGTATATATATATATATATATATATATATATATATATATATATATATATATATATATATTATTTAAACACAAACTTATGTTGGATGTGATTAATCTATTTTGTGATTAATCTATTTTTCAAACAATTTGAATAATAAGTATAAAGAAAATAATAGCAGTTCTTGTATTGGCTGTCAAATCAACTAATTTTAAATCAAATAAATTACATAATCTAGTAAATAAGTTATCGCAAGGAAATTATATTTGCTGAGAAAAGACAGAACATGAACACAATTCAAAGACATTACATTGTGGCAGAAAGTAATGAAAATAACTCATTTATGCTTTGCACAAAATAAGGGTAAAAACCCCTCGTTTGGCCAACAGTGTCTCACGAACAAACACTTAGTATGCTTTGAACTCCAAGACATCATTGGAGAGTGTATTTAAACAGCAATTCAATTTTAAAGTAGCGCCCTTTAGTACATTTGAGAAAGCAAACTAATAGAGTCTTAGAGAGGCATGATGTCGCTGGACACATGGTGTTACACAATATCTTAAAGGCAAATTGTAATATAATAATGTGTTTGTGGTGGGTTATTGTGATTCCAGGACCCTGCGGGGTGATATGGGTTTATTGACTTCCTGTGATGTTTTCTTCTTATCCCTCAGTTAATTGAGCAGGTTTGCTGTGCAGGAGAGCAGGTGTGCTCGGGAGGGGTAGAATTAGAGCAAATCTACATTCATCTGATCACAGTCTACACAACATCTGCAACACACAGATGATGTTCATGCATTCTCTTATTAAAACCTCACAGCTCACAATGGAAGAAAAAAAAGAGTGGTTGAACCCAGACGAGGTGCTGGCTGTAGATCTGTGAAGAGGAAATCATTCTTTTATCCACATAAAAACACAAATTTCTGAAAAACAGGATCTTCCAAAAGCAGAATAGTGCCAACGAACATCGAAAGTCTTGAATGTCTCATATCTTACACAAACCCATCACGGCCAAAAGCACAAGCAAGAAAAAAGAGTCCAGGACAGGTTGTTTATAAAAATAAAACGGGTCCAAAGTGGCAAGAGTATTGATTTTCCTGCCAAAACATAATCTTGTTTTGCCATTGTAATTCTGATGTTGACATCAGAACACACCGCTTTTCACCCAAATGCTGCCAAGTAATGGTGTTTACCCATGATCGACTGATAGTCGCCATGACAACGTACACCACAATTAGACGAGTATAATCCCACCTTCAAACATGTGCGTAGTTAATCACCTCAGCAGAGAGGAAGTGCAATAAAAGGCAAAAAAGGGTTGAGTTCTCCATTACAGTTCAAAACTAACTTTTTTTGTAAAATACAATTATACAATGCAGCTGTGAGAGCTAACCCCAGCAACCCTGAAATTTCTGGTATGATACAGAGCAAAGAAGTTGTGAACTGTTCAATGGGGTAGATTAACAGAGACATAAATATGATTCCACCTGTCTGTGTATGCATTTTTCATGGAAACTTGACTGTCTTTATGAATGTGTCATTCAATTATTAATTCAACCTATTCGTTGAAAACACTGATTTATTGAGGAACAAGAAAAGTGAATAATTTGCTCAGCTGATTTGTTCATTCTGGAACTAAACACCAATAATCTGTGTTGCTCTGACGCTCGCAAGTGTTTAATTCTGCACTGCCTTTCACACCAAGGACAATAACTATAACTGTAAAAATGTTGACATTGAATCAGAATCCACTTGACTTTAAAGAGCTTGTGCATTTAAAGAGGCAAACAACTGCAGCGCACTTATAATAAGACAGAACACTAATGTCTCTTGGTGTGGACACAAATATAGTTCTGTCATGACAACTGTCGGAGTGTTTGGCATGGTAATGGATATGACAATATTATGTTTGGTCTTGGTGGTAAAGATCTACTGTGCTGCTGCTGCTGCAAAGCAAGTACAGGACTTGCTACATTGTTGTAAGCAAGACATGCTGCTGCTTTACAATATAGCTAGCATACATGAATTACCTGTAGCAGATCTATACAGGGGAGCTGGGGAAGGTGGAGGGTTTCTGAAAGTGTCCAGCACTGAAAACAAGTATTTAAAGTTGAGCAGCGAGCTCATTGGTTACTGATACATAAGCTGTGCCCTATTCAAATTATTTTGCAATGCAGACATACTTCCGATGACGTACTTCCTTTTAATGTGTTATAGGCTTCTGTTTTGCTAGCCAGTAGGTAAGAAGTGATGTTACGGGAGCATGCACAAAACACAAGAAATGGCCTGACATTTTAAATTATTTTGTGTTGTCGATCAGAGTACACTGTGACGGGTCTTGCACATTTCAGCACCCCTGTTAACAAATGCCATCTCTGCATATGAGTTTATGCATGAGTTTAGATTGCTTATGGTTTACGGCGACCCTTCGGAGGGGCGTGCAGATCATAGGGTGATGCTCATATCCACATTCAGCTCTGGTGCGTGGGTTATGGTCAAAACAAATATCTTGCTCTCAAATTCTTTTTGATGCTTGAACCAGCTATTGTGGCACCCCCTACCTGCACAAAGAACGCCAGTCTTTCTGTAGTCCATATTAAAAGTTAGCTAGTCAGTCAAAACTACACAGTACTTGCAAAACGAATGATTCACAATACAACTATGATTAGTGGAAGTGGTTTAATGGAAATCTTACACAATGCGGTGCCCGTTCTTATGTGAAAAATAAGGTGGACAGAGAATTATGTGATTGCAAGCAGGTTGAGTTAAGGACCTACTAGCTTGTGCCATCTAGAGTTTCATGACAGAACTTTGTATTTATCATTATCATACATTACAGTTATCATTATTATTGTTCTTGGTGTGAATGAGTCTTAACTAGTAATAAATTGCCTAAAATGTATGTGTATATCATACATATATAAAAGCAATGTCATGCAATTAAGCAATTTTTAACAAAACATGTTTAGGCTTACATCTAGCATTCATGATTTATTACATCTAATAAATCAAGCATTGGGTAGAAAAAGAAGCACACTTGGCAGCAGGATGCTTCTGAGCAACAGAGTTCACAAAACCACCTTCAGACTAACCAAACTCTGTAACAAATGGACTTGGGTGAGCAGAACCAAAACCTCTAGTGTGAACAAACCATTAGACATCTTTCGGATGAGAGGTCTTTCAGAGTAAATAAATAATTGGTGGCTCTGCCAACGAAGCATTTCGTAAACTGCTGTCAGTTTCACTCAAACACATTTCTGGCCTTAGCACCGGCTTTCCTCACGACAAAACAACAAAAAAAGAAAAAGAGAAGGCGAGCCCCCATTCCCCAAAAGCCCACCACAGATGCCATTTACTCTCCCCTCTGCCGTGTTAACAGAAAAACTTCATTTGGCATGTATTGTTAAAATTTTTATTAATGGCAATTTGTGTCACTCTGACAGGCCTCTTCTGGAGAAAACATCCAGGCCTTGTACAAATCTATCACTCAAGTTGTCAAAAAAATTTGTTCTCATGCAATATGGATAGGTTGTGTGCTGGCGGAGATCGGGAGAGAGAGAAGGCAGGAGAGAGACGGGATCTGTGTTTGGAGACTTCTCCATAAAAGAGGTCATGCTGCTCGTATCGGGAAACCTCAATCACAAACAAATGTTTTATTTAGAGTACTTAAGCGTTGTTTACTTGGCGCTTGCTCTCTCTTTATCTCTCTAGCGTTCAATCTCTCCGCATCCATCTCTCATCCACTGTTGCCTTTCAGTGTGTTTTTAACCACCAGTGTCATATGAAATGATGATAAACTCATGTTGACAAAGCCCTCGTGTATATCCTGGAGGAGATGAGGGATGAAAGCCATCTACAGTCAAATAAAGCAACTATCCTCATTTTAGTCTGCCCTTTAGTATCTAGCTAAATCCATTACCTTAAATGCTATATTACTTTACTCTATGGTTTGTACATTTAAAAATACTTCAGATTTGTATTCCTGAATATTGCTATAGACCAAAGATTTCTGGGTAATATTAGCCAACAACTTCAAAAATACACCATATATAAAAGTTTGCATATTATTTATTTATATACCACATATACGTGTGTGTGTGTGTGTGTGTGTGTGTGTGTGTACAATGTCTTAGTAAGATGATACATTAGTGTTCTGTAGTTTTTAAAATGCAATGCAATTATTGCCATAAACTTTCCTCAAAAAACATGATTTTGTAAAAACCAAAAAGAGTGCAAGGATAATCAAGTGTGTGTGTGTGTGTGTGTGTGTGTGTGTGTGTGTGTGTGTGTGTGTGTGTGTGTGTGTGTGTGTGTGTGTGTGTGTGTGTGTGTGTGTGTGTGTGTGTGTGTGTGTGTGTGTGTGTGTGTGATTATATTTGTATTATATATGATAGTTAATTTTGTTCAGTAAAATAAACACAGCCCACATTACAGAAAAGATAAATAAACGGGTATTAACTTTCATAAAGTCTTTTAGTGTTCAATGAAATATTAATGTAGCTTTTTTTAATTTAGCTTTTGTATAATTTTTCACTCCAAGTGGTTGACCAGCACTGACAGAGTGACAACATGAATACCCGCTAAACAAAGGAAACACTTGTACAAGAAAATACAATGACAAACAATGGATTGTAATTATATGACATCAAGCACAAGCTTATGGGCCGAGAAGCAGAAATAGAAGCAGAGGTATTCACAGAGACTCTCCTCTTCAGAAGAGGTCATTAATCATGGAAATGTGGCCATGGTTATGCTCTCCTCTCATGGAGTGACATATCGCTGCTCTTCCTGCTTTCTTTAATTGTGGCTGCTCTCCCTGCTGGGCCATTGGCTCCGGGGCTGATGGACAGAGGAGGCGGGGCTCTGGTTTGGTGCCGCTCAGCAAGTCCAAGCGTTTTCTTTCTTTGACCATTAACATCATCCCCCCGCTAACAACACACATGCATAGCGGTGAAATAACAAGCTCAGACAAAGGTGAAGGTCTAAGTAAGAGGCTCTCAACTCAATTCACTTTTGTTCTCATTTACTCCTCTCCATCTTTTAATGCTCCAAGGAAGGAACAGTGGTGAACTGGCAACAGGGTCATGATGAGTGGCCAAGGCTCATTGATGCACGTGGGGAGCCAAAGCTGGCCCATGTGGTCCAATCAAACAGACAAGCTACTGTAGCTCATATCGCTCAAGAAGTTAATGCTGGTTCTGATAGAAAGCTGCCAGAATACACAATGCGTCGCAGTTTGTTGCATATGGGGCAGACCAGTCAGGGTGCCCGTGTTTGAGGAGCACAACGAGTTTGAGGTGTTGACTTGGCCTCCAAATCGCAATCCAATCGAGCATCTGTGGGATGTGCTGAACAAACAATTCCGATCCATGGAGGCCCCACCTCACAACTTATAGGACTTCAAGGATCTGCTGCTAACAACTTGGTTCCAGATAGTACAGTACTCGTTCAGGGGTCTCGTGGAGTCCATGCCTCAACACAGGTCAAGGCATTTTTAGCAGTAAAAGGGGGACCAATGCAATATTAGGTCGTAATATTATGATCGGTATATAGGAAACTTTGTTTCACAAAAAGTTGCAATTATGATTTAAAAGTAAAAATGTAACAAAAATTATAAAATGAAACTGACATCAAATGTCATAATTGGGGCGTTTTAAGTCAAAATTGACACAAGTCAATTATGACATTAAAAATGCAAAATTATGACAAAAATATATACTTTTTCATACAAGGCAGTGTCATGATTTCGACTCTTTGTCTCATAAATATGACTTCATATAATTTACAACTCTAACTATGACTTAGTATCTTATAATTTGACCTTATTAAGATTTATGTGGCAGAAATGGGCCACACTTGACATACATGGTTTTAGTTCATATTATCTTACCAAGACTACTTTTGTATTACTTTTAGATTACTTTTGAGCTAACTGGTTTATCACATTGAATTGAATAGGACAATATTGCACCATACATAGAAAAAGAAAATATATTCCATTCTTTGTTATCAACAACATGAAGTGCATTAAATTTCATATTACATCAGGGTTTCCCAAACTGGGGAAGGAAAAAAACCTTCCAAAGACAGCAATACATGACTCACTGAGTGATAATTCAAATAATAATGTTTGTCAGGAGTTGATTCGATATTTAGTGTTGTAAAATTGAGAAAACATTCCTTAAAAGTGAAAGGATTTCATACATCCAGTGAACAAATACTTGGCCTCTAAATTTTCCATTTAATTGTAGCAACCTGACTATAGTGGCTGTGTGTGCAATTTCAAAAAACTAGAAAACATTCTGAAAGTAAATAAGCAATATGTGCACTGGCAACATGGACAGTCTATATTCACTGTAACACACGTGAGAACTCAAAATCAATGACTGTCAATACAGAGTGTCTAAGTGCAGAATTAAAGGAGAAAGATACGGCAGGAGAGAAAGAGAGACACACATCATTCGATCAGGACGTTCTGAGAGTTATTTACAAGCACATCCCAGTGCTGGGATCATTTTAACAATGCATCATTTTAACAGTGACTGAAGTCCGTCTCCCAAAGCAGGGGGTATCTTTACCCTTAGGGCAAAAAACATAATTAACATTATTATTGTTTGAATTCTCTTTTTTCCTTACCGTTCTCCCTCCTTCTCTCCAGTAATTCAAAGGAGTCATATTTATATGCCCATCCTATTGAGTGTATAATTTCTATAGAGCTTGCATATGCAAATATGCAAGGGTTTCAAACAGCAGAAAACACATAGCCTACGTGCAATTATGTAAATTGTATTTTGTTATTCATGCAGTTATTCGCTTCCATATTCGGTCATGCATTCATTTGTGGTATTAATGCCTAGTAGAGCTGTAACAGAGGGCTGTAGGGCTCTCTCCACAGGATCATATGCTCAGACAATAGACTGATGCGCTCACGCCGCACAGAGAGAGCTACTAACTTGACAGAGTCAGAAGAAAAATGTTGTCTTAAAAGTGACACAGGCTCACAACAGAGGAGGAAACAACAGAAAAAACACACGGTTCCCTTTCTCTTATTATTACTTTCAGATGTCCACATCTGGCATTGCACATTGTTATTCTCAAAAATGTTTTTGAAAAAAAAAAACAGTTTTTGGAGGAGGCACCTGCTGGTCCTCATATAATGATGAAAGAAATGTCTGAGCTGGATTGTATTTTTTTCTTATTATTATTATTTGTCTAAAAAACATTTAAACCTTCTTAAAAAAAAAAAATGCTATTATACCAAGAAAGAATGCAATTCTTTTCAGCACAAAGCACTTAAACTTCACTGGTTTTGTATCAATTCAAGGAAAACTTCCTTAACGTGTTCTAATCCTTCTTTCTCCAATACAATTCGGTTCTTTCTTCACTTCACTGTCACTCTATTCCCTGTTCGCTTTCCCATCTGAGCAAGCCACAGCATGCTCTATGTTTGGCTAAACTGCGTAACAAATTCAAGAGAAAAGCTACAGTCAAAGACACACCACAGACTCCCAGCAGAAAAATAATCTTTCATAATTTATGATGCCACATGGGCCCTGACATCGTAGCCTGCAAAAACCCAATAACATCTCCAATACTGAAGGTGTAATGGCACAAGTTTAAAAATAAATAAAAAAATGTAATAAAGATTTTATTTATCATTATAGAATAAAATAATATAATGCTATTACTTACCACAGAAACTTGTCTTGTGTTTTTATTAAGTAATTAACTAGATTTATTTATTAATTATTCAAGTTTTAGTTATTTTAGTACATCAAGTCAAACTACATGAGAAATGTTGCATTGGCAACTAGCTAAAATAAAATAAATGTAAATTACATTATTAAAAAGCGAAAATGTTTTTAGTTTCAGTTTTTCTGAACTATAATAACTTAGACAAAGACAAACGAAAGTAAAGCAAAAATATGAATCAAATATTTTGTTTATACAAATGGAGGGAAAAATAATTTTTCTGAATGTTTTCGAAAGAGACAAACTGTGTTGCCTTCGATTACTGCACATGTGAGAACCCATATCATCTTGCCTTCAGTGGCGTTGGCGTCCCATCTCTGAAACTGGACATGGCCTGATGCAGGCTGAAGATTCAGTGAATTACAAATTTAATTTGTTCTTACACAAAGCTATATATGGAAGCATATGAAGGTTTCCTCCATGGAATAATTCTCTCACAATTTTTTTTTTTTCTCAGAATTGCGAGATATAAACTTACAATTGTGAGTTATAAAGTCAGAATTGTGAGATATAAATTTGAAATTCAGATTTTTAACAGGTAGAGCCAAATACCTAGAACTAGTTCACGTAAGTAGGTTTTACCGTTATTTAATAAATGTTTCGATTGACAACGTTGGTCCTAGAGGCAATGTTGGTCAGAATAAGGAGTTCTACACTAAGAATTGATTTACAATCCTTTGCGCACATGGAAAAATGCGTAGGCGCCAACCGTGGCCAATTTCTTTCAAATTTCTCACAGGTCTCTAGGGACGTGAATCAAACAAGCCAAGTTTTTTCTTTATTTTATAGCGCCACCATCTTTTTTCATGCGACCACAGACGTGTGCTTGTTTGTCTTAAACCACTTAAGAGTTATGAGCCATTGCATACTTTTGATTACTGTAGTGCCACCATCAGGCTGATTGGGGCGAGCCTTGGTGACTTTGTAGGTGGGAACAACTATCCCTCAAAGTGTCAATTCTCTACAGTGTATGGTTTGGTGTGCACGATCACTTTTAGGGGAGAATGCTGATCCTTTTATATTCTAACAATTACAATTGGGTTTCAGAGCTATGCGCTTTAATTGCAAGATATAAAGTCAGAATTGTGAGATATAGGACCACAATTGAGAGTTTATATAGTAAAAAAGTCTGAATTGTGAGATAAAAAGTTGCAACTACCTTTTTAATTTTTTATTGTGGCAAAAACAGGATTCCATACTTCTAACACTTCTAACACTTCTAACTTGAAAATCTTGAAAAACATTTTTATCTGATTTTCTGTGATAATCAGCAGCATTCCACAAATATGCTCATTTTGAACCCAGAACATTTCTTTTACATGCTTTAACCTCCTGATCATTCAGTGTAGAACATATTAATTTCTATAGATTTAGTCTTGAAGACACATACTATTTGCTAATAATGTTTGTAGCTATATTAATTATGTTAATAATGAAATAAACATAAATTAAATAAATCTATATGCATAGCTACAGTAAGTAAATGTCATTGGCAATTAAACTAAGAACCACACATTATCACAATGGCCTACCACAGCCCTATTTATATTGATCAGTGTTATATGGGTCAGCAGTCATTGTAATATATTTGCTCCATTTCTAAAGATGCTTCAGAGATTCTAACATCCTAATGAAGCCAAGCACTCTCCCATTAACTGCTGTGAGATTTCCAGTATAATATGAAGTAACGCTGATGGAAAGAAAAGAATAGCATGATATTGTAAAGATTCAGATGATATTACTGACGGTCTAATATTGCTTATGAGCACATGGATATCTAAATTGCAATGACTCCATTCTGCAAGCTTAATGATGGCTGAGACCGCCTGTACTTCACTTATGGAATAGATTGAATTACTCTCTCTCCTTCTCGCTCTCCAACACTCATCCACACATAAACACCCTTCTCACCTCGTTTAAGCAACACACAGTCATATAGATCATTTAATCTGAGAGATAATGACCAAGAGGGAGAAGTGGCAATGAGCTTGCGTTTCATTAGAACAATTCCTTTAATTGCATCTCTCTATCTCATCCTTCTGTCCTACTTTGTGGAATCAGCAACAATGAGCTAAGGGTTCACACACGCACACTGGGTTTATTATTTAGAGTCTTAAGGATAGCGACACTTGGGCTAAATTTCCCTCGGTACTATGACAGAAAGCTGAGGGCACAGGATAAAGGGCATATTGAATGCTCTACCTCAGAGACTTTGGTCAAGATGAACAGTTGAGTGTTGATTTCCACCGACAGGGTCTCAAATCATCCCATCCAAATCACTCAGACCTCAGAGAGTTTGCAGAAATTGCAAACTAGTGTAAAGTACAATCGGTTACCCTCCTGAAAAAAAGGTTGGCTGGTTTTACAGTAGCTGATTTAAGCTGGTCAAGCTGATCTCCCAGTCTGGCCAAGCTGGTGTTCAGCTAGTCTTCCAAAGAAGTGTCCAAAACCCCTCTAAAACTAACCTGCAAAACCCTTTTTTTCAAGGATATTTTAGCATCTAAAGTCATTTAATGCAGTTTCGTGATATTGCAAGCCACATGCTTTTGATGTATTCATTGCAAGATAGTTGTAAATAATGGCCTATCATTTTATTTTAGATGGACATCTCTTTCTTTGTGTTTTCAGTTTAGCTTAGCCAGGGTGACCAAACATCCTGTTTTCCCAGGACATGTCCTGATTTCAAGTCCTGTCCTGGCCATCCTGGCTGTTTTTTATAAAGTGATGAAAATGTCCTGGTTTTCATTATTTTCCATTGGGCCATTAAATGGAAACACACTCTAGTATCATTTGAGCATCTCATTGACGGGCCGAGTGTCCTGGTTTTCGCTAATCAAAATATGGTGACCGTAGCTTAGGATAATGCTAACAGGGGCTGGAAAAAAAAACCAAGCTGCTTTTTCAGCCCCTGTTAACATTATGCTAAGCTATTTATTAAACTGAAAACACAAAGGGACCTATTTTAACGATCTAAGCACATGGTCTGAAGCGAATGACGCAGGTGCACTTAAGGCATGTCCGAAATCACTTTTGCTAGTTTAACGACAGAAAAAAAACGGCCGAAAAAAATGGTGCGCCAGATAGATGCTAAGATATCCTTACAATACTTGTAAGAGTCAGTTACGTCTTTATTCAGCTCTCTCAAGTCAGTAGAACATGGACTGGGAAATCCACAGATCATCAAGCTGAGCACCATTTCTATCTGTGAAAGAGACAGAGAGAGCAAAGTAGAAGCTTGAAGCACAGCACAAATGTTACCACAGTTACCTAATGTCACAATAAAACTGGAAGAGTTATAAAGCCTTGTATAAACTTGCTGTTCCAGAGAGCATTCTGTACACATAGTGAAACTAAGCCACACACAAAACTAACCACAGACAAATACACACAAGGAGATCATGATTTAGTATGACCTGTTCTAAATTAACGGGTTGGTAAGATTTAGGAAAAACAAATTGACAGTTAAAACAATCCAGGAAAGTTTAAACAGGACAAATGACGGAATCGTCTTACCTCACTATGTTCAAAAGAATTAAGCATCTTTTCTCTCTAGACACTTGACAGTTCACCCAAAAATAAAATTCAGTAATTATTTAACCAGTAAGCTATTTTCTTCTTATAGTACCTTTTTTAAAGCACTTTACATAGCTCTTTTTAATACAACTACAATTGATAGTGACAATGTTTGTAAAAACATTTATTTGCCATATTTCAGGTCTTCTGAAAGAGCTTTCATATATCTCTGAAAGAGGAACAGTATGGACTTGAAAATCTTTTGTTCCAATTGAAAAATAAAATCATGCAGGATCCGAACAGACCTGAGAAGGAATTTACACTTGTGTACGATGTACAAAAACAGTAAATCTTTTTGTCTTGTGGCATATTTGAACAACAAGACTAACATATTCCATACTTGAAGTGTCTACAGTACACTTTTACTAATATCTTCAGTGAATTAGTTAATAAAAATAAACTGATAAACTACATCATTATCCACAAAATCCAGTGGTTAGCTGGCATTCTCAGATAAATACATTAGCATCTTTTTCTCCCCCATGCAGCTCCACAAGGTGAGTTCTTATCTTCCGCCTTCAAACTGTGACTGAACACTATTGATCTAGAGCATGTTGTCATTCAAATGATAATTAGGACTGGGTTACAGGTCAGGCTAAGATCCGTTTGAACATCTGGATGAGAGTTCCTCAAGGACAATGCAAGCAGCAGGACTTCTGAACCTCTTCAGGCCGTGGTCCATTATACAAATTATCTAATTATTCCATCATTCCGATGCGCGCCAGCTCACTGGCCACTAAACCAGGGAGAAAATACTGCTCAGGGGAAAAATGACGGAGATGGAAACATGTTTTTATTATTTTCATCTGTTGGTGAAATGTATACTATTTATACTGTCATGGAGCAGCAGCAAGTCAATACAGACACCTGCTACAATAATCAATTTAGTAGTCAATCTACAGTGAGGGTTGTCTTGAAACGATTCCAAGAAGTTTGCTCTATTACATTTTTTTTTAAATGCAATGACTAATAGCAATTATAAGTTTATTTGTATGAGATCCTTGTGGCAGAACTCAAATTACTATTAAACAAATTGCAACAAATTGTTCAAATATATAATATACACAAGCAAACCCACTTCTCTTCAAGATCATCTCAACATGTTCTACAAAATGCAAAGAAAATGCAACTCAAAAACTTGTTAATCTCATTCTAATGTGTGAAAGATAAAAATAAATGTTCAGAAACTGTAATGCGAACAAAGCGTCATTGTAGTCAAAAAAGAAAAACACGGCAACCTATTTTGCAAATTTACCATGTCCTGATAAGCATTAAAACACATCTGTGAAAGGGAAAAACAGTCTAGTGTTTGCAGGCAACGGTTGCCAAATAGAGATAGTTGCTTTTGAATGCATGTCTGTGTGTCAAGTGTGGGCAGTGGACACTGGCGGAAATGTTTTATCAGACATTCCTGTGAACATATTGTTTGCATATTATGATGTAAATTAACAAACTAAACTGTTTTTGATCCCAGCATGCAAATACACAAGTCTGATGTAAATGAGAGTGGCTGGGGAAGAGATGGACAAACAATGCAAATGTTGCCCTCTTGTGGTTCCCCTGTTTCTGAGAACAGCATGATATGCTGTTTAAAAGCCATCTATCAACTTTACCAACCATTATGTTGTTGTCACCATCATATTGATTGAAAAAAAATCTGTGTTTTGTTTCTTTCTGAAATAATTTTTGCCTTAAAGCACGTCAAATAGCACTTTATTATTGATTGTACACTCTTAAAAATAAAGGTGCCAGGAAGAACCAAAAAGGGGGTTTCACAGCGATGCATAGAAGAACCATTTTTGGTTCCCTGAAGAACCGTTTTGTGAAAGGTTCTTTAAAGAACCATTTTTTTCTAACCATTTTATAGTCTAAATAACCTTTCTGTGCTACAAAGAACCCTTTGTGTAATGGAAGGGTTCTTTGGATATTAAAGGATTAGTTCACTTTTTAAAAAACTTTTGCTGATAATTTACTCACCCCCATGTTATCCAAGATGTCCATGTCTTTCTTTCTTTAGTCGAAAATAAATTAAGGTTTTTGATGAAAACATTCCAGGATTTTTCTCCTTATAATAGACTCAATGGACCGCAAACGATTCAAGGTCCAAATGACAGTTTCAGTGCAGCTTCAAAGGGCTTTAAACCATACCAGACGATGAATAAGGGTCTTATCTAACGAAACGATCGGTCATTTAATTTATTTATTTTTTAGTTTAAGTTTTATAAGCACAAATGTTTGCCTTGCTCTGTTCCGTGATATGTGTATGTGACGTCACGTAATACGAAGCTGCACTGAAACTGTCATTTGGGCTCCATTGAGACTATTATAAGGAGAAAAATCCTGGAATGTTTGCATCAAAAACCCTAATTTATTTTCGACTGAAGAAAGAAAGACATGGACATCTTGGATAACATGGGGGTGAGTAAATTATCAGACATTTTTTTTAAAGTGAACTAATCCTTTAATGGTTCTTCATGGAACCATATACTGCCAAAGAACCTTTACTTTTAAGAGTGTAGCCTGTGTATTGTACAGTAAGTAGTGTTAGATAATAGTGTCTGCAAAATCAGTTACTATCACCTGGTGAATTGCGATTCAAAAAGGGTCACAGTTCACAGTTCTGATAAGGTCACAGACAGCAGAGAAATATCTAGAAGAAAAAATGCTAACTGCAAAATGTAAAAATATCAAATGCAACCATTTGTGCATATTTAGGATAGCACAATAAATAGTCTTGTTGAGTTATGAGAGTGAATGACAACCAAATTATGAGAGCGAGTTGGGTCGACATGTCCTACATATATATGTGCTTGTGCAAAAAATGAGGGGGAAATTGTTTCATTATTTATTTTTAATTGTATTATTATATATATATGATTGTATTAGTTCAAAATTAATTAATATAGCGAAGCCAGTTAAGAACCACTGTGTTAAGTGACAAGTAACTAAAGAAACTGAAATAACATTATACTTATGAATTTAGTCCAACCTTCCCCTCTTGCAATGTCACTTAAAGTCACTGCTAATTTATTTGTAGCTTAATACTGATGGACAAAGGTCTCCATTTCAGCTCAGAGACACTGAAACAGGTTTATCTATGTGGGTTATTAACCTTGACCCACTGCAAATACGCTGTGCTTCCAGGGGCCTCCGGTCCCACGCCATACATTTTTATGCCCTTAAGAAGTTACAGCTACAGTACAGGCTGTCCCATCGCTCTACGCGCTTTAAACTCATCTTAATTGTCACATGGGAGCCGGCGACGGGCACCTTAATTGATCTGACCTTTAGCAGTGCTTTTTAATTTCCAATCCGCCTTTCATTGTTCCATCTGCCACTTTTAAAACGACATCTGGTTAACTGTACTTTACCGGGTGATCTCTGTTCGGTTATTTTTAAAACGTAATGTATGCTTCAACAGATGTTAGTTTTTATAGACTAGGAGCAAAACTGTGCTGGGATATATTCGCAGTGTCTGCAATAGTTCCCCAGCAATTCAAATATTGACACCAGGAATTACAAGCCTCTTGGCCGCCAGTGAACTCCGCTATTATGTAGAGGCTTCTTATTTTGCAGCCTATTAGCAAACATCAATTCAAGCTGTATTTTCTCTCATCATATGGCATAAATAAAACATAAGCCTGCAGTTTATAAAGCGATAAACATTATTTTGCAGCGCAGGACTCATTTTAACAAATATGACTGCTGTCAGCAATAAAAGAAGACAATTTGCTTGAATAAATAACATACAGATGCCGTTGGAGAAAAGATTAAAATATGCTTACTGTAAAACAATTGTGTTGTCTATTGGAAGGTCATACGGCTGAATATCATAATGGGGGCCAGTCATGTACAGTTAAGTCCTAGAGGCGTTCCAAGGATTACTGTTGTGGATGTATAAATAAGCCTTACTGCCTTAAAGCCTTTTCATCTTTTAGTGCACTACTGTAAATAGGATGTAAATAGAAAAAAATAATAATAATAATCTTGGCACAGACACAGGATTTCTTTAACATCTCTTCAGACGATTATCTTCAGTGTTGAGAGTAACATATTACAAATAAAGTGTTTTATGTAATCATATTACTTTCGAAAGTCAGAAGTAAATGTGTTCATAGAAAACATGGCCTCAACAAAAAGGATGGCTCATAGTGGTCACGCAGTTACATTATGTGATTTCCCTTTATACAGAATGACATTTCATTATTACTATCTGTTGTAATACATTTGTGGTAAAGAAAATAAATCAATAAATACATTGGTCTGACAATAAATAATAAGTTGCCTTTGATTAGTAATATAATATATAATGTATTGCATATTTTATAAGTAAAATTCCACAACACAAAGGATCTTTCCGCAAAGATATTAAAAGGAATCTCACTATCGTCAGGCCCCATTGTTCATCTGCACTTCCTCTGTCTCTATGATGAAACCACACTAGTGAAGAGATGAGATGCCAGTGCTTGGGTTCCACAAACTCTCTTTCACATCCTCACACGACGGCTTGTCGATTTTTACATCCCTGCTTGAGAACTTAATTGTCTGTCTTTACATTTTCCAATAGATAAATTTCTTAAAGCATTATATTATCACGGAGATGACTGTACCTTCAGGGGTGTTAAATTAATGGCATATAATTGACTAATTAAATGCTTATTGATTAGCAAGTTCCTAGGTGATGAGGATGCAGGAAATGGCTACTTTTACGCATGAAAAAGTACCCATTCTCTTCCAGTCTCCATCCCAGGAGTACCGGAGGCCATAGAAAACAGATTTTGTGTGAAAAACAGGGACTTTCTGACATCAGTGTGGTATTCTATAGCCATATTTAGATAAAAAAATCTTGTCAGTATTGAAAAAAAATGAAAATTGTCGGCATTTACTCATTATCATGTTGTTCCAAAAACATTTGACTTTGGAAATGTTTGCTTGTTTTTAATACCCAAAAAAATGTAAATGATCTTTCACACTAAGGGTCCTATTTTAACAATCTAAGCACATGGTCTAAAGCACACGGAGCAAGTGCACTTAGGGCGTGTCCAAATCTACCTTTGCTAATGCTAGTTTAACGACGGGAAAAATGGTCGGCACACCCGGCGCATGGTCTAAAAGGGTTGTACCTAGTCTCTTAATGTGTCATGGGTGTGTTTTGGGCATAACGTACAATAAACTGATCATCTCCCATTCCCTTTAAAAACAGTTATGCTCACGCCATGACGGATTCAATATTTACATGGCGGAATTTACATAAGGAAAAACGGAACGCTTCTCTAGCAAGGAAACAGATATGCGAGTCCAATGATGCTCGTCATTACTGCAAATAGGTAGGTTAATTCTGATACATGTAATGACTATCTATTATGACATGAAGGCATTTTTATATTTATGTACAGAATAATCACTTTTACATTTCAATCCTTTAATTATTCATATTTGTGTGCTGCTGCGCATCCCTGTGTGTGTAATAAGCATGTGAGCGCGTTATGCACTCGCTTTTTTTGGTCAATGGTGCAGTCGTTTTCAGTTTGCTCAAAATAGCAATGCGCCTGAACACACCTTGTTTTCAGACCAGTAAGCACAAATGGACGCAAATGCATTTGCTATTTAAACAACGTTGCACTGGATGTGAAAATGATAACTGCATCAGGCTGAAACTAGCAAAAAAACACTTTGCGCCAGGTGTATGAAAGGGCCCCAAAAGTTAAATGAATAAGCATCAGGCTGCAGGAAATGCAAATTCACACCTGTGCTGTAAACAAACATTTAAGCTGTGTTGCACTGCCATTCTAGATTGCAGAAGAATAGGACATAGGAGAAGAAAATTCAATACTCTTACTTCAGCATTAAAAATAGAAACACAAATGTGATGTTTCATTAACTGAGTTAATGTTCAAAGTTCAAAGTTAACAGAGAATACATTGGTTAATAAAGTGAGATTAAATACATAAAGTATATTTGTTTTATTTAACATTTAATTTTTGCAGCTTTGTGTAATATTCTGAGTTAGCATTTCACTGTTTTTATTCATTTTGAGGAATACTGAATCTGTTTTTGTGCAAGTGAAATGAGAAACTGCATGCTCACGTTTAGTCTAGAACTACAATAACCATCATTATTACAGCGCGCAACGCCTCTGCACCTCACACACGATTTGGGGGACAAGAGAGGTGTCAGTCAATGAATGGAAAAGCAAAGTAACTTGTGTTTCTTATTTGAAAATGTAACTCAGATATTTTGTTGTAAAATGTAAAAGTAATTTGTTACTTTACTTGATACTTGAAAAAGTAATCCAATTATGTAACTCACATTAGATCACTCATGTAGCATGTCACCACCAACACTGGAATGAAGACTGAAGCTTTCAAAATTCAAAAGGACACAAAGGACTGAATTAGTAGCATAGAGGTTATACGCTAGATTTGTGTGATAAACAATTCAAAATTTAAGTCATCCTTTACTGATAATCATCCTTCTAGTGAACCAGGGCTATAGCTAGAGTACGGATCCCCGACGGCCCTGCCCATCAGTTTGATTTGTGAATGAATCATTTGACCATTTTTTGTGAACTGAATCAACTGATTTCATTTAAAAAGATCTGACAATTCACTACATCTCTCATGTACACACTAAGGACTTAATTAGTAAGAAAGACTTAGGCCGGTTTCACAGGCAGGGTTTTAGAAAAAAAACATTACTGGTGTGAATCTTGAGACAACACAATGGCACTGACATATTTTAAGCTGCTTTCAGTTAAAACAGCTAAAACATGCATTTTAGTCTTGGACTTGGTTTAAGCCTTGTCTGTGAAACCGGAGATAATGTTCTACTTCTCACAAGATTCTCACACAAAGGACATGATGGTTAGAAAATGCCAACTTTCATTTTTGTGTGAACTGTTCTTTTAATTTTTAATATAAATAACATCTTTCTATATTATATTAAAATTGTGTTGGGATGTAACATCTACAAATCTACGAATTGCAATGCGGTATTGGTCATGGCCTCTTTTCCCTGACATAAATGTAAATACAAAACAGATTAATTCCCTACGAGGTCCGTGTGTTTGTGTGTGTTTGTATTTTAGAGCAGAGAGACTTTGACATGTTTCCTTGCTCAAGGTCAGAACAGCAGCACTCTCCAGCCACTGATGGACACACGTGGTCCCTCCAGAGCGCGTTTGCTTGTGTGCGTGTTCACCCCAGAACATCTGTTCACCACCAGCCCTGACCGCTCTGATCTGACACCACCCTCGGCTTGATCGTACCACCCAATTCCCTCTCCGGGGCCAGATGGCAGCCTGCTCCCTCCTTCATACCCCTTCTAGCTCTCTCCTTCCCTTTCTCTCTCTTCCCGGAGCTGCTTCTGCTGTACCCATTCAGCCACCCGCCCCACAGGTATCGCCCCAGGCTCGAGCCCTGCCACTCACTGTTGACCAGCCTCTGGTGGCTTCATTGGTCCCTCCTGTCAAAAGACAAATTGTTCGACAGCCTGAGCTTTTATGAATTCAGCCCTGAGGTCTAGGGCTTGGGAAAATAGGTTAAGGAAAATCCTTGGCCCGAGCTATCCAACTTTGAGAGGGAAGTCGAGGTTTTCAGAAAAGTTGAGTTTGAGCAAGTAAATCAACAATGAAAGCTAGAGTTAATCACTTCAATTTGGCTACTAAATGTGTTTTGCATCAGGCTGACCACAAGAACAGTGAGTCACCATGGAGTCAATCAAATCAGTGTATTCAGGTGCTTTCAGTAGTGGGGGACATACTGGGGAATTCAATAACAATGATTATAGTTGACTATTTGAATGCTCAGTTTTAGTATCCAATTCGATAAAATAATTTTGCAAATAAGATAAAGGGTCTGATATGGCACAATGCGACAGCAAGCGCGATGCAAGGGTTTTTGCCAGTTTCAGTCCAACGCAGTTATCAGCCAGACAAAATTATGGAAAATACTAGATTGTTTACAGTAGCAATGGTGTAGGGGTAAGGTGTGTGGCATGAAGTTTTTACGCAAATCAATTCGAGGTTTGAGTCCGCCTTTTGCCGAACTCGCTCTACCCCCTTTTCCCATCACATATCAGACCGGAAAGGCATTTATTTTTAATAAAAATTAAGAAAATATTCGAAAAGTGGATCTAAAGTGTCTAACGTGTGTTTAATATTAAAGTGTTTATCGGCTAGGTTTAGGGAGGGCTTTATTGTCCCAATAAGGTGGCATCCATTTAATAATTTTAATAAATATAATAATTTACACTATGTTATTATTGCATACCGGTGTTTAATGTACAACAACACTGAGGAGGGAATAGCATCTGCCACTGTTCATATCAATATCATCTAACTATCACACTTATTGCAAAGAAAATACTGCTATTTTTACATAGTGTAAAAAGCATGCATCACTATTTTCACTGGCAGATCGCAAAGAAACGCTGCTATTTTCACTTAGTGCAAATAGCCGCTGGCAACAGAAAAAGCTTTATGATGTATATTTTGCGTGTGTTTGGCTAAATGTGCTCAATGTATATGTATGCATGCTGAGGGTTTTTTCCAGCTAAAAACTCACAAAGAGCTTAATGTGTAAAGGAGTGAAAACAGCACCAGAAATTCTTTTGTTGCACACATAAACAAAGATCCACTGCAAGGGACGGGGCCTCCAATGCCTGTACTGAACTGTAATGGGCAACATAGCTCATATGACGAGAAGAACCATGTACACTTGAGCAGCCTGTCTGTTTAAGAGCCGCATTTTGACATCACATCCTATTTTTGGTTTGTTTATATGTCTTTGGTCCATGTTACATTCATATTTCAGTCAAACAGCACCAGAGTGCATTTAGAAGCGGACAAAGGTGGGTCTCAGTCTGCTGGTTTGGTGCGCACCAAGGTTTGGATGGCATCACATCACTTTGATTTAATGGAAAGAGTAGCAGTTTAGTGAATCTGTCCCATTACTGGAGAAGAACTAGTCTACTACTGAAGAGTTGCAACAAACATAACAGCAATATTCACAAAAAAAGTCATAAACAAGCAAATAAAAGATACGCGAAATTATCAACATAATTTAACACTTGCTATAGAATTTGAATCATCATTCAGTGTTAGAGCTCTCATATTGTGGTTACCATCTACAACAGGAGATGACTCTTGAATCACCTATAGCCAGTGAACATTCAGACACACCCTTTGGGAGAAAGTCTGATTTCTGTTGAAGATTCAGATTGCACTAATAACACCTTTCTTCATTACAAAGAGAACACTGCACACTTCTTGTGCACTTTCATACTCAATAGCTTAAACAATTTCTTCCTGACCTGAGCTTTCAGGTATGCGGACAGGCCGCCAAATCCACGCAAAAGACTTCAATTCTGGATTTCAACAACTGAGTAACCCAAACACACACAGTTCCTATGCAAGCAGCCTGTGTGCTCTGTGGAAGTACATGTGTATCCAAAGGCATTCGAAAAAGCTGAGGGAATTTTGATACAGTGACCTCCTATAAATGCTCTGATAACCACAGATGAGTCACAAAAAAAGAGAGGATCATTAAGTGGCCACAACATGAATCTTTTTAATTACTCATCCCTGCCTTAGTCGTTAACGAGAGGGGGAGTCTCCACTGATAATCCGTGTAATTGGACAATGGACCTCTCTCATTCAATTATTGACCACTGGCTCTGTTAGCGCACTGATATCTTGCTTTGCTTGTTAAGACCATGGGACGGTTTAATCTACTGTAAGGACTATATATCTTTATTTCAACTATAAAGACACAGCACACTGGTTCACTGTAGACATATGCAGTAAATAGAGTATGCATACGAGCCGATAAATTCCTTGCACTACATATATGGTGATATAACCAATAACAGTCACAAACAGCATACATGATATTCTGAATTAAATATTACATTTTTCTGATAAACTCAAATGCATTGATGGTTTCATTGACAATGCAAGGCCAGTGTTAATTAACCCTATACTTACTAAATCCACACCTTCAGCTACAGCCACTCTCATAACTATTCCCAAATATGCCCCTTTTAATTGCCAATTAATTCACTCAAATGAATATTTCCCTAGCAAAAAGTATTTTTCAAATTAACAGCTTTTTCAAATTATTCCACATAAATACAGATAAATACACTAATGTTCCTTTAGAAGTCAATGTGGCATGAAAATGATTCCAGTCTGTCTCAGCAGAGAAAGAGGAATATGGTTTCAGTTAATGAAAGCCTTCCCTTAAAGGACAACTCCGGTGAAAAATGAACCTGGGGGTAATTAACAGATGTTTACCGAGTAGATCGTTCTCTGGGATGCGTTTTCATGAAAATCGAATGTAAAGAGTTTTATCTCCAAAAACAGATTAGCTTATAACGTTAGCATATGGGGCACAGGGTAAGTGAAATTAAATTGCTAGTTAATACCACTAACAAGGCTCAAAATGGCCTCACACTAACACGGTAGCATAATGAGGCTCCCTACATGCAAATCGAAGCATTGAGAACTTTGTAAGTGCACAAACAGTTTAATAAGAAGATACTTTTTAAAAAAAGAGTACATTACGCGTTAACGGGATGTAGCCATCTTGGAAAACAGTCTCGACTAGTCGATCAGCAAACGCTGTACTAAGTGATGCACTGTGACTTGGAATCGCATATGGTCCGTCCCTAACCCTAACCATATATTTTAATAAACAGTTATAATTCATGCATTTCCATGTAATTAGATTTCACAAACTTAATTCCTATCGACCAGCTCGCTTAGTACGGTGTTCGTTGATCGACTAGTCGAGACTGTTTTCCAAGATGGCTACTTCCCGTTAACGCGTAATGTACTCTGTTTATAAAGAATCTTCTTATTAAACTGTTTGTATACTTACAAAGTTCTCAAAGTATATAGGTCGATGATGCATTTAAATGCTATACGCAAATACATTTTCAGCTAGAAAAGAATCATTACAAGACCATTTTCTTTTAGCACACAGCATTTGTGAATTTCTACCACTAAGACGGTGTTGCTAGAACTATAGGTTATCATTTATGCTGATCATCAATGCACTGCTTTAGGGCCAAAGTACAACATGTAATTCACTACAAAAATCAAGCTCTGTTCTTTGCAAAGACAAAAGTGTAATTTTTCAGGGAGATGTAGAATGTAAGAATACAAAACCTGTCGTTAAAACTAAAATGAATAAAAATATGTAAAAAGTCTCATTAACTGTGGTCATTACTGCTGGCTATTTATTGATTTTAACAATGCAATAGGCTCAAATAATGTCTCTAGTAAAAGCTATTCTCGGAGCACAGTGTAATCAACAGATTGTTAGACATGCATTTTCTGGGCCTATGACAATGCCTGATATATGGGGTCGATGAGAGTGTTCCTAATCCATCCATTGCTACAATTTATTAACTTATTATAATTGTATACACAAACATTGTGGTGATTTAGGTGACACAGTGGAAAGATGAAATCCGTTTATATTAAAAGGGGTGCTCACCCCTGAAACACAGAGCTGGCAACACCTTTCAACGGCTGCTTTTAACAACATGGTTATTGTTTTATTGATCAGGATTTTATTACATATTTGACACCCGTGTTATGTGTTAATCGAACGGCGTATAATTTTCTGACACATATTTTACGAGATTACGACCGCAATTAATTTAATAACTATTATTTTTTTGCACATTTCTGTCTGAGCGTGGTTTGTGCTGGAGTGGGTCATTTGTCTAGCGGGTATTGTCAGTCATGTACGCGCTCTCTTGGCGGATAGTGCATGACCTGAACAGAGGGGACGGAAATGGCCGACGGTGCACGGATCACAGACTCACCTCCACTCCTCTCTTCTCGCTCAGCCTCCTATCCTTTTGTTCCGGGAGTGATATCACTATTAGCGGGGCCATTCATTGACGTATAATTCTACAGCTCTACACTTAAATGTTCCCATTTTATGGGAAAATTATACGACAGCAAAAGCTTTGCACCTGTATACTTTGGTAATGTCACATTTTTCAGCGAAGGACAAGTTAACCTATGGGATAAAAGAAGAAAATTGTGTCACAAGAGCAAAGAGTAGCATGAAGCATTGATAATATTAATTACAGCACTTTTCTTGCACCTGTGCTACAGTTATTGAAAACTAACACACAATATCAGTTCGAAAAGTAAAAAAAAAAGGAATAAAACTGTATTCATACAAAAAGAAGAGACGAAATCAGCATCTGCTCTCATGTATTTCTCAAGAGTACATTTGCTGAAGGTGGCAAAAAACTATATCAGAACTATTAATTAATTTGTTCATCTCATTCTCCATAATTGAAAGATCTTATTAGCCCAGATAATAAAGGCTCTGATACTCTCCCACCTGAACATACAGACGGCACTATGTGGCCCTCATACTCTTTAGTGGCCTTGTCAGCAAATTTATTTGGTAAGAACTTGCAGGTTTGTCAAACTAATTTTCTGTCTTTTTGAAATCTTCACAGCGAATATGTTCTGCAATAATCAGCTTCAAGACCTAGAGTGCCCAAAGGTCCTTTCAAATAACTGTAGAATAATTGTTCGTCAAAAGGTATTTGAAGTCCAAATCGCTTAATAATCATAAATTTAAAGTCAAAATATGCTAGTGAAGATTTACAGGCAGAGTCCAGGTACTTTAGATCCCATTAGGCATATAATTCACTCAACGAAGGCATTTGTAGCCTGTCACATCTGTCACAAATTTATCACATCTCCAAAATTATAATGTGAATGTTATTGCAAATCTAAGATGAACTACTTAACATATCCTTCTATTTTGCCACAATTCTAAATGTAATTAGCAACAAAAAAGTCACTATAATTTTGGAAGTTTTAGAAGATTTGTGTACGTGTGTTTGACACATTTTGCTATATTTTATACACTTAACTACCACTACGAGTGAAGTAATCTCAACTCAAATTTAAGGTTGGCATAAAACAGAAGTTGCAATAGTCTTTTCTTCCCTATATATTGTGACGTATATCCAAGTGGAAAAGCTTCTCAAACAACAAAAGGTCGATCGGAACTTGCACCCGAAAACTTGACCAGCCTCACTGCCTTATATGACTCTGCAGGCACGAAGGTACCTCACGAAACTGGTTTCGTATAGACAGCTTGACAGTTTACATGTCTTCAGAAAAACAGAGCGAGCTTTGGTGAGAACTTAAATATTTAATAACTACAGTAGTAATTTCACACTAGAAGTGACATCAGAACGAGAAAATGTTGGTCAAAAACGTACATTTACACACAAACTGACCAGCCACAACTTTCAGACGCCATCTTTCTTTTTCTAGCGCACTGAAATAACGCAGAGGATTGTGGGATATCAAAGGCAGCGAAGGATACATCGGTGCTGGCTTCAAAAATCGATCAGATCTCAGGAGACAGGAAGTGAAGCTAACATTGGATTCGGACTGGCCTTGATCCCTGCCCTTCCTACCTTGGAATGCGTCCTCCGAAGGCAGCATTTTTAAGTTTTCGGATGCAGTCTGGAACGTTGTTTGGTCTCATGTGATTGACAGGTTGCCCACCCTCTTGCCAGTAAATGTCATCAGAGAAGAGATGTTGCTGCAAGAGGAAGGATAAGTTAGAATTCTTTCCCCAAATCCCTAAAAACTGCATAAAAAGTTTACAGACTCTGTCTGGTCCTAAACATTTGAACAAAATAGGCTTAATGGCATCCTTATATTCCAAGTGACACCTCCCCTTATTCCCAAATCAGTTTGAACATTTGATAACATGCAAGCAGTTGGTTACATAGCACTATTAAAATCATTTAATGAACAATTTGGCACATAGACGCCACCATTAAAAGCACATTCGAGCACAACAGTCCAAGGTAAGACATCAAACAGACCCAGGAACACAATAAAACACTCACTGTTGGAACACGGCAATCAATGAATACCAGCTGTTGTGGACGTGTACATTGCACTAGAGGGTCTTTTACACTGTTTTGTAGTTGTGGTATGCAGTCTACCTTGAGCTATGAGTATCTGAAACGTTACACATTAAAAGAAAACAGAGGGATATGCTTCAGATTTGTCCCAATTAACCTGGTAATAAGATGTATCAAAGGCCTTATTAATGATGGTAATGAGAGAGATGAATTGACAGTGTTTAAAAACAGTTCTGTATGAAGATAAGCCTGCAGCACTAGTAGACGGAGGGAGACCAGACTCATGAAAATGTAGGACAAAAGAGATCCTTACAAGCAAGGACACACACACATAGATGGAAAGAGAAAATACAAGGCTAGCATTGTGTTACCCTTGACTCTTAAAGTATATATGAATCAAGGAGCTTATTATCTGGTTGACACCATAAGAGAGTTGTTCCCTCCTCAGCACTACTTAGGGCTCACCTCATAATGTGCCTGCGCTTAAACCCAATCATAATCTGTCTTACGTAATAACAACAAGACAATACTTTACTGAGAATGTCTGATGTCATATCATAATTACACTAATGGTAAAGGCTCCAGTTGCATAATTTTTTTAAAATCAAAAAGGTACGTTTTAATTTGTAGGGGCTGGCATAGTATTCCTTTCACCAAAAAGAACAGAAAAAAATGCCATGAAGTCAAGAAATAAAAAAATAATATATGGAGTTTGTATTATGGAACTCCAATAATATAAAAAATAGGTTTAAAAAAGAAAATGTGACTACAAAGTGTCTAAGCAGGTTAATATAATCTGCTCTTCACACTGGAATATCTATATTATACTGGAATATATATTTAGTGCCAAGACAATATTGCCAGGAATATCAATAATTCAAAAATATTCATCAAAGATGATCATTTTGACTTTGACATCTAATTAAATAAAAAACAGAGAGTCAAATAGTCTGCCTTCCACCAATGTGGGGCTATCAGTTAATAGAAAAAAAATCTATTTAGTCATTTACTGGGTTGAATAACTTCAAGGGTTTTCCGATCCCCTCTTGGATCACCCTGGGAATTCCCAAGTGAAGCCATCGCCTTAGGAAACCTTCACTTTCTTTGTTTGAGAGAGAATCCCCAAAAGATTTAAGTCATATACTGTTTAACTTCACCAAATCCAATTTCCTCCTTTTCTCATATTCCTGCTATATTTTGCAGTATTGTGAGGCCATTTATCTGTAGTCTTAATTGGAAATTCTGATATCTATTTTGATTGTCCTTGGGAGGGATATTTCTTTGTCATTTTCACTGGAATAAGCTGGTATGATGGCCTGGTCAGTAGCTGTCCTCAAACATCTGATGGAAGCTGACGAAACCAAATAATACAAGGGAGATTTATTGGCATTATTAGCAGCCTGATGACATCATAACCTTGCTTTAAAGTTGACTGTAACTTAAAGCTGAAGTAACTTAAATTAAAAAAATTCCACACTTCAGCTTTTTTCTAATATTTCTCTCAACATTGCTTAATGTACAGAGGCAACTCAACTGCTTGCTGACCTATAGCAGATAGGAAACTTCAAAAACATATTTTTGAATATCATATTTTTGTAATTCCATTATGCAAGTGTTGCAGAAATGACACACTTCAGCTTTAAAATGCTTCAAGTAACTTCATTTTACTCAGATCAATCCATGAGAGTATTAAGTATGAGTCTATCAAAGTCATTCTGTTTCAACTCATCCATCAAGATGTAAATCTTAGAACTTGGTGTCTGTGTATGGGGGAGGGAAGCTATATTTATCATTCAATTTAAAGCAGCAAGGTTTTTCTCCTTTTATACAAATGAATTAATCTATTTTTGTCATTACGCATAATGTATTTCATTACTGGAGGATAAAAGAGGGGTTAACTCATAAATAATTTAGAGGAAGAGAATCGGGTTGCAGTATAATTAATTATCAACTGGATTTAGAATATGACTCCATGGAAGATCATTTTATCGGTCTTTGTCTCAAGGTAAGAAGGAAATATTAGCTGAGTATTATGAGCTATATTAGAACATGTCTGACATTTTACAATGTAAAATTGTGCAAAAAATGTTTGTCCTCATGATATATAGCTTAAAGATACACTGTTGTGTTCGAAATTGCCCCTATAACCCATTCACTATTCCCTACATTATTTGACTAATATAGTCCACTTGGAGGAGGCACGATTCAGCATTATGGGTATTCACTAGCCGGAGCGTACATCAGTTGTATACTCATTATTGCTGTGCATTATGTGATTGAATGAGTGCACTTGATTTAATGTCCACTATGGTTATGGACACCACTAGAAATTGCTGTCCCCTCAAATATTGGGATTTCAGATATCAGATATCAGGTATGTAACTTCTGTCCCTCTAGCAGTTTAAAAACAAAACTGCATGCATTTTGCAGAAGAACATTGTTTTGGTTGTGCTTCGGCTCTGCGTGAATGTGCAGATGAATATGACCCTTCACAATAGATATTGCTTTACAACAAACTCTGCTAGAGTTACATATGGCGATTTATGTTCAATACCTTACTCAACTCTTAAGTAATAAAACACTGAGCTCCAAAAAGCAAAGCCAATGTTGATCCTTGTTTTATTACAAGCTCTGTCATGTTCTCTTTTTGCCAGTAGACTCTCTGTTCAACTTTTTTTGAAAAACAGGTGATTCCCCAGAGGTTCGAGATTCAGCGTGCTCCATGTCAACATTTCTCAGTCGTTGTAACAACTAACCTATGCAGCTTTTCTCGATTTACAGAGATGAGGAGACACGCATGGGTGATTGACATACCCTATGCAATTTATGCAAAAATCCAGTCAGGTCTAAAATATAAACACTTACTGTATAACAGTCTTGTCTTACCATGGTGAATCAGGGACAAAAGGATTAATGATGTATTGACTCAAAAAAAGAAAAAAAACTCTCATACTCAGCGCTTCATTTGACAGGGCATCTGGTATAGTCGAGCATTTTTTTTTTTTTCCTCCAATTAGCAGACCTCTTGTTCTGCAAACATATGCAAACAAAACTGATTAAAACTGCATATAATTGCATGTTGGTCTTAGATGATATATAGCTTTAAAACTTTGCAAAGCTTGGTATATTTATCAAATCTGAACTTATTAAGATTGCAATCTTTCAAAATGATTTAATGCACTTTTTATGCATTATGCTTTTTTTGGAAATTAAACGCATTGCACTGAACCTACAGCGTTTGATTCATTTATTTTAATGTGAAGTGTGATTTTGTTTCCCTGAGAGGGGTAAGGAATTGGCTTGTTAGCATCATAGACTGTATAAAAATAGGTTAGCATCAACAATCGCCCCTGGTGGTGGTGGATATAATAACTGCACCTTTATAATAGCACCTTTAAAAATAAATCCTGTTGACAGTTCTTCAAAAGTAGCTAAGTATTCTGAACATTTTTTTCTTAAATGACAAACAGGGATTTATTATAATCAGCACGAAGCAACATATTGAATGACGTAATCCTAGGTACACTATGTAAAAAAAAAATCTGTAAAATATCCAAAAACCACTAGGCCAGTGTTAAATATTTTGTTCAGTTGAGTACTTACAATATCCCAAATGTTTCCAACTATTTGTAAATCGTGAGAAAATTGTCTTTTTAACCAAGAAACCGGCACGTGTGAGGGAGTCGCCTGTCAATAGAGATTGCTAAGACATGTGACCAACTGGGCGGCAACGTCATCAGAACCCAAAGAATTTTGGGTATGTTTGGCCCATTTACATGGCCTGGCATAGCAGGCTAGTGTTCTGGCATGAAAATAATTAAAAATGAGAGAGAAAAACAGAATATAATCATACAAAATGCAGCGGACTAAAGAAAACAGTGTCGGACCATATCGAAAGACGAGATATGATGAGAAAATAAAGGGAATCAAAGGACTGGATCCTTACGAGCTGAGCGATTGGTCAAGGGACGTCAAACTGTTGCCTAACTTCCAGCACCCATATATATGGATTTCTTTTAAAAAGGTTTAAAAACGAAAGAAAAGACGAGAGTCGGCTGTTTTTGAATAGCCTATTGTAAGTTTCTAATTTAAAATGTTTGTGATTTTAGGCTATAACCTAAAATCCTAAAACCTAAATGTTTAACGTTAAATGTTTTGCCACTTGTGTGTGCTAAATCTAAAGTACTAGGCTATATAAATATAAATGAATGAATTAATGAATAAACGTTTAAATTAGTGGTGGGCCGTTATCGGCGTTAACCTGAGACTCTTATCGGGCGATAAAAAAAATATCGCTGTTAATCTATTCTCAAAGTTGGGTTGGGAGCTGTGTCTATACTACGCAAGCTATGATGACTTTCACCGTGATATTTTAGCGCGGATGTATTCCTAGCCGAATTGCACTGTAGGGAGCGAGAACGAATCTTCGAACCTGCGTGTATGCTGTGAAATTACCACATCAAGCGTGAACACTGGCTTCCAAACTCGGGTGCGCACCCGCGAACCGTTCTCGAGTCCTGACGAGCGTGACTGACATACTGCAAGCAGAGAGCTGTAACTTACATCCCATTTATGCTCGTTGTCAGCCTTCTTTAGAGCATTGCAGTACATCCGCGGCAGACAGACGCAAGTGCCATTACAGACTGAAGATTTGGTAACAAAACTAACGGTTCAAAAATATAAAAGTTAGGTGACCAACGCTATTAATTCTGCCACCTTCTCGCTCGACGTCGTTACCAAGCAACGGCGTAAACAGCTGCTGCTTTGATGACGCAAGCGCACCCCTGTTTCGGACCCAAAAATATAATATGAACATGGTCCAGGGAGCAATCATTATTTGGGTAGCACACATATTCTGAATGCCTTCGGCAGAATTCAAATGAGCCAATTTAATCTAGATTAATTTCAAAATCACAGTGAGATTAATCTAGATTAAAAAATAATAATCTATGCCCACCCCTAGTTTAAATGTAGTAGGCTATACGTTATAACCTGACATCTATGAAAGTGTAAACAAAGAGAATTGCAATTCTGACAAGCCATGTTCAGTAACAACTTTTGGATTTGAAATTTATGAATAAATGCTGTGTCTGTGGTATACAACAGCGGATCAGTTGCGCACTGCAAACGCAGCATATGTGAAAGCACAACAGGACAGCTCCCGAACCGCAACACGCACTGCAGACGGAGCATGAGTAAAAAAGAGCGTTAGTGTTAGTGCGTACACACACAAAGTTTTCAGTAAATTCAAGTCGCTACAGCAGGCCCAGATGGATGGGTCCAGGACCTGGAGATTGTAAAAGTGAGGCAGAAAACTGTTGTCCGTGTGAAGGTCAAGGTATACTAATGTTTTAAGCACCACAGTCCACAACCACAATCTATCTGTATGCAGTCAGAATTCAACAAAACTCTACACGTCATTCTTTTTCCACGCTGAAAAACAATAAAGGGATATCTTAAGCTTTATGCCACTTCTATCGTGAGAACAACTATTGCCGTTTAGAACACAGCAGGTAGGCATGAACACTGCGTTCTACCCTCCATGCAAAGAAGTCTGGCGCCCGGTGTTGTGCCGCGGATTCCCAAAATGCTTTGCGTTCACCACCGGGAATACGTCATGATGACGACACATTAGCAATCTCTGCTTAATTTCTGCGTTACCTTCGGTTTCTGGTTTTATTTAGCAGAAACGCTTTACTCCACACTGGAGTGTGCAACAAGTGTCACAGCATCTGCCGAGCGAACGCACAGAGTAATGTCTTAACATCACTTTTGACACACTCAAATGTAGGCTATGAGAACAGAGCTGCGTTACCTCATATTCATGACCGGAAATGCAGAAATGGCGCCGGTGACTGGCATTTTCAAAGTCCCGCTTCTCGTGAGCCGTGTCTCGCTCGTCTCTCATTAACAATCACTCCAGCGACCTCGTTCAGCAGCTCCACAGCACTGCATTCACCCCTGCTCTGCTTCATACTACAGTGTAGGGGGTGTGCGATATTGACATATGATATCTCAATATTTTCCGAGATTTTGTCGATAACGATAATTAGACGATATTTTGCTGAGTGTGTTATTGTGCTGGTGAATTACCTTGGCAGGTTTAGGACTGCCGTGGTCAGCTAACTCCTAAAGTTTTTGATATTCAAGTATTAATGTGGTGGTCAGTTCACAGCAGTGACAGAAATAATCTTAATCAAGTTTAAATTGATTTTTACCTTTTATAAGCATTTTTACCTTTTATAAAACAACTTTTTAAATCTAATTAGATGCATGCATCATTTAAATTACATTACATTTAATAATATGTAATTATAATAATAAGACACAAAATGGCTGTTACTAATCAAATAAAGACATTTAGTAAAACATTTAATAACATCTGAAGCGACATTTACACATGTTAAATGCAGCTCAGGTGACAAATTAATAAACTGCAGTTATGAATAACTAATGTTTGATGTTTAAAACGTTGAATATTGATATTTGAAATTATTTACAACATAAAAAGATAAAAAGAATGTGAAAATAAAACCGCCAGTAAATGGCAGCAAGTCACTGTTAATGAGTGAGTCATTGAGATTCAACCGATTCATTCAAACGGATGATTCATTCAGGAAATCTGTCCCAAATGGCACCTTAAACCCTCATGGTCTTCCTCTGAGTCCGCACTTTCACGACGTAATGACGCTTTGACTCCTGGGTAAAAAGTCCTCTGCATAGGTTGCAAACTTGCGGACTCAGTTGAAGTGTGCATCGAGGGCGCATAGCAGCCACTAAGGGGGTGCTCACGAGCACCCTTCTATAAGCTTAAATGACAAATGACAAACCCTACACTGAAGTCTTGTGGACTTAACGGACACGCGCACGCAGCGGCCATTGTAAGTCCACAAGACCGAAAAGTGCACATGAAGTGTGCCATTTGGGACAGGGCCTGAATCTATTGAAACATTGATTCAACTGATTCGTTCAAAAAGCAGATTCATTCAGTAAGGAAACACGTGTTACTCACAGATGCAGTGCTCTGGCTTTGTTTTGAAATATTTTCGTTAGGAAAGAGAGGAAAAACAGCTGTGTCTAAAATGTAAGTCACTTAATATTAACTTATTGTTTAGTAAACTTGTATCAAATTAATATCACATTTGTTATCATGCTGATACCTGGAAAAAAACTGCACTCTTTGTGTGATATTTATTAACTTTTTTATATTGATTAAATTATATAAGCCTATACACTAAACTCTAAATGAGCACCCAGCACCCACACTAGTCTAATCTACAAGACTACATCATGTAGTGTGTGCATGCACTCTCTGGGTGTGTGTGAGGGATATACTTGATAATGTCAGATCGCACATCATTAAAACAAAAATTACGATATTATCACAGACAATATATATCGCACACCCCTAGTACAGTAACATTAATAATCACGTCCATGAACATGAGTCCTATCCCGATTCTTTTCCAACGGCTGTGAAGTGAAGACCACAATGTCCCAAGATGCTGCTCTCAAACTTGGCGTCATCAAACTACGCCTTTGTTTTGAATAGGCGACCTCTAGCAGACAGAAAAGTTACATGGAGCACCTTTAATCTGTATCTGATTCCTGCCTGTTGTATCCAGCATGTAATATTCTTCCACACGGTGTTCTTCACACTTAACAACCACTCATTGTTGAAGAAGGCATCTGGCACAGTCCACAAACATTCTCACATCTTAATTTTTCAATTAGCAGGCCCCATGTTCTCTAAACATATGCAAACACAGCAGGGCATCCTTTAAAATGCAACTCTAATCTGCAGGCTAGTTAGAGTAAATTGGCAGGCTTGTAAACCTTGAAAAATCTGAATAGAGCTCATTATCAGTTTATCTCTGCTGACTGGCTTTCATTTGAGGAGCAGCGTATGTTTTGTGTTAACAGGTATGTGTAGACATGTTTGTGTGCAATGAAAAAGCTGAACTTCACTGCAGTAGTGCTACAGGCTACAGCATAAGGCTCTGAATTTAAAAAAGACGTTTTCCCCCTTGTGAAACTGTGTGAATAATGCTGGAAGAAAGTAGATTCATAATTGGGTTATTTCAACTTCTGACACTTTTATGTCCCAAGGGTTGATTTTTATTAACACTTACAACTTTTTTTCTTTTTGTTATATCCAGTTCACATTAAAACTGTCTAGGAAAGTTTTTACCAGGCCTTTATTATTTATTTTTTTCCAATGCATTTTATGGCATTCATTGTCCCAGACTAAGACTTTAAATATGAAAATATATCAAAAAATATCAAAAATGTATACATTTTAAAGACAATTTAAACAAAGACTTAAAAAATGCTAATATTTAATATTGAAATATTTATCGTGTGGGTATATTTTTTCCAAATGCCTTTTTTTCCACAACTGCCCAAGTGTCATTTCCACCACAGATAATTTTGCACATTTACCAAATAAACAATTTCGGTAAAGAGCATGTTTGAGGTAAACAGCACTTGCAAACAGATCATTTTTAACGTGCATATTTGCAATAGCTGTTGTTAAATAATCAGAATCACAAAACAAATGAAAATATTATTTAATTGTGTTTAACGTAGAGTACGATAGCTATTAAAGTATCTTTAGCTAGACAAAAGAGTTGGATATTTTATACCAAATATGTTTAAAATGTATTTTTACCAATCTTGTGAGAAACAGCTTGTTTTAAAAGAGGGTTTACAGGGACAAAAAAACACACACAATTTCAACACCTCAGCATCAAATATGTATTCGAAGACGTGTTTGAACATGGATAATGAGATTTAGCACTAAATTAATCATATCTGAAAGAAAAACGTGATAAATTGTGGCGTTACCTTGAGTTTTTGTTGTCAACCGCATTACACGTCATGACGTCATCGGTAGACTTGGATTGGGTGTGTCACACATGTCAATCAAAGTTGATGCTCTTTTAAACCAGCAGTGACGACTAGCGGGAGTGTGAGAGAAACGAAACCCTTTCTTTTGACGACAGTCTACTTCTGTCATTTGAAATCTCAACAACTTTATTATTAACTAATCCTTAGTAAAATAGTGACGTGTGTAGCTTTATCTGCTTAAAAGCGAATGCGATTATAGATAATCTATAGAGATCTCTGTGTTGCTGCAGGCGTGTCGCGCATTATGCTTAAGAACTTTCATGTGATGCATTTATATTGTCTTCACTAAGATTATATCAATGGTAAGTTATCATACATAGTTTTAGCAGTGTCTTTGTGTGTGTTTATGAATCGGTTCAT